>QEPC01007265.1:582487-597525 GCA_003113815.1 Sphenodon punctatus
CCCCCCCCAGGGATCGGGTCTATACTTACCGGCGGCTGCAGGGACGCCGCAGCCGCTGGTGCTGGGGGGTGGGCTCTTTTTTTAACAAAAATCCAGGCTGGGCAGGGTGGGTGGGGGGTGTCCCCCCTTCCACCCGCGCAGCCTGGACTCGGGGAGGTTTTGTTTTTTTTTACTTTTTTGGTGGGACTTACATTGCAGCCATTCAATGAAATAAAACCGGTACCAGATACCGGATTTAATCCGAGAATCCGGTTCTTTGAGAACCGGAAACCGGTAAATCCGGTATCCGGTAATTGCCCCGGGGTCCCACCTCTACTAACCTTCCCTTTTTAGGGAAGGTTATTGAACGGGTAGTGGCTCGACAGCTCCAAGGGCATCTCGACCGCATCGGTTATCTGGATCCCTCGCGGTCTGGCTTTCATCCGGGGCATGGCATGAGACAGCATTAGTGACTTTGGTGGATGATCTGCGCTGGGAAAAGGACAAGGGTCGATCGACCCGTTTGGTCCTATTAGATCTGTCAACTGCATTTGATACCGTTGACCACGAGATGTTGGTGACGCACCTGCGAAACAGTGCGGAGGTGGACGGGATCGTTCTTGAGTGGTTCCACTCGTTGTGCTCAGTGATTATTTTTCATCTCACCTCTCATGTGGGGTCCCGCAGGGTTCTGTCTTGTCCTCTCTCCTGTTCAATGTGTACATGCAGCCACTCGGCGAGGTGATCAGGGGGTACAGGGTGAGGTGTCATCAGTATGCGGATGACACCCAACTGTACTTCTCATTTTCAACTGACCCAGGCCTGGCTGTCTCTGTGCTTACCTGAAGTTTGGCAGCTGTGGAGGACTGGATGAGCGCTAATCAACTGCGACTGAATTCTGACAAGACGGAGGTGATGTCAGTGAGTAAGTCGATGGAGGTGATGACCCTCTCAGTCGAGGGGGTTTGCCCTCCATTGGCTTTCCAGATGCGGAACCTGGGGGTGCTCCTCAGTGTGCAGCTCCGCCTGGATCTCCAGGTGGAGACTGTGGCGAGGAGTGCCTTCTGCCAGTTACATCTGTTGCGGCGGCTCCATGCCCTCGTCTGCTTTGCCCCCACCCTCCACACCTTCAAGTCCCTCCTCAAAACCTACCTCTTCTGCTCCGCCCCTCCGAACTCCTGCTAATCATCCCCACCCGGGATTATCTCCCACCTGCTATCTGTAAACTAAACTCCCAATTTACTGTAACCAAACCAAGAGCGTGTACCTGAGTTCTCGCATCCTCATGAATGTTGTATCCCTTGTCTCTCCCTCTGTTTCCCCTTCCCTGTCTCCCCTCCCCCTATCTTTAGATTGTAAGCTCTCGGGCAGGGACCGTGTCCATCTTATTTTTTGTAAAGCACCAGGTACATCACTAGTGTTATATAAATGCTTATTATAATAATAATAGTTTCGGTTCTGGATCTGGTCACGATCATCCATGCTTTTGTCACCTCTCGGTTAGACTACTGTAACGCGCTCTACGTGGGGCTACCTGTGGTGACGGCTTGGAAGCTGCAGCTGGTGCAGAATGCAGCGGCCCAGCTCCTAGTGGGGCTGGGTCGCTGGGAGCACATTACACCAGTGCTCCAATCTCTGCACTGGCTGCCAATAGTCTTCCGGGCCCGATTCAAAGTGTTGGTTTTGACCTATAAAGCCTTACACGGTCTGGGCCCTGCCTATTTGCGAGACCGCCTCACTCCCAGGGCTCTGGACCGCCCGCTGCAGTCATCTGGGGATGGCCTGTTGGAGGTCCCTCGGGTTTCCCGGGGGGCCACGCAGGGCAGGGCGTTCTCAGTGTCTGCGTCGCGCCTCTGGAGTTCCTTCCTGGTGGGAACCCGTCTGACCCTGGACCTCCCAGTTTGCCGTAGGAATTGTAAGACCTGGCTGTTCCATCAGGCGTTGGGGGGGGGGGGGGGGGGGGGGGGGGGGGGGGGGGGGGGGACTGGGCTGTTGGGAGTTTTTTTCTCTCATTTTTACTATTTTTACTATGTTATATGATTTTTTAATATGTTTTATTGTATTTTATTGATTTTGATTTTGTTAGCCGCCCCAGGCTGCCTGGCAGAAGGGGCGGGGTATAAATATTTTAAATAAATAAATAAATAATGTCTCTAATAACTCAGTGGCATTCTGTATGTGTTTTGTGTCATAAACATATTTTTTTGCTGTCATGTCTTGGTGGATCCTTTTCTTGTCTTTATCATACAACAACTTGGGCAAATCCATATGCTCTTTGTGTGCCTTCTTAATAAAACCATATTCAGAATCACTTCGATAGTACTACTGCCACGTTCAGTTTAAGCATCTAGAGAGGATGTGGTTACCGTGTTGGTCCCCAAAGTAATAGGTGGAGACAGAGTAGTTCAGATTATCTCTTTTATTGGACCAACTTCTGTTGGTGAGAGAATGCAATTTTTCAAGCCACGCAGGACTACAGACAGTATGCCTGAAAAAGAGTCCTGTGTGGAGCTTTCATCCCCTCACTGTCAGACTTTGGGGTTAGGAGCCTGGGAAGGGCCAAAAGGCAGGGGAAAGGGAAAGGCTGAGGAAACAGTGGAAGAGTGCAACAGAAGGTAAGGGAAGCCTCTCAGCCATTCTCCGATGCCCAGGAGATTTGATGCTCAGCACAGAGCTGGGTACACTAGCCTCAGAGAGCTAAATGGCTCATCATCGAAGTCATGAAGGGGATGAGGGGCCGGAGCCGGAGCCAGAAGATTCAGAAGCCAACAAGGGGGTAATAGGACAAAGCAAGGACTAGACGAGATGAGGAGGGGTTGGGGAACCAGGCAGATAGGGAGCAATGAGAAGGCCAAGGAACTGTAAAGCAGAACAAAGCATTAAGCAGGGACTCGCAGGAAAATAGGAAGCTATGAGAGGGGAACCAGGCACTAAGCAAGGGACTAAGGAACTACAAAGGGGGAAAAGATACTGAACAAGGAACTAGGAATACATAGGAGAAGTTGTGCCCAGTTTTCCTTCCTCGGCAAGTAGCTACTACAAAAGAGACTAAGGCTAATGTCTAAAGGGAAAATAAGTGCACTAACGAGGGAGGAAGCACATACAGCAAGGCAACAACTACAAGAGCAACGGGCTGTAGAAAACTATAAGGGAGACAAACATACAAGATTATTTATTTAATAAAATTTAATATCCTGCCCTCTTCGTGCCTCAGGCACCTCGGGGCATTTTAACAACAATGATAAAAACAATATACAACAACAATGATAAAAACATACATATCTAATAAAACAACTTAATCTGGGGCTCAAAGACTAAAAAAAACCCAACCCCCCCCCCACCAACTACCCCTCTCCCCCGCCAAACACCCGGCGGAAGAGCCAGGTTTTACAACAGCGACGGAAAGGAGGGGAGATCTGGGGACAAACAGGCCTGTACCAGGAGGGAGTTCCACAGCCTTGGGGCGGCCACTGGGAATGCCCTTTCCATGGTCCCTGTAAGAGAAACCAGGGGTCCTCAAGGAGGGCGCCCCCGATGGACCACAGGGGCCGCTCCAGAACATTGGGGGTGGCGGTGAAGTGGTCTCGCAGGTAAGTGGGGCCTAGACCGTATAGGGCTTTCTAGGTTAAAACCAACACCTTGAATTAGGCCCAGAAGATAATAGGCAGCCAGTGCAGAGCACAGATGTAAGATGCTCGGCGCACCACCACTGTAAGGAGATGGGCCGCTGCGATCTCCACCAGCTGCAGTCTCCGAACCATCACCAAGGATAGCCCCACATAGAGAGTGTTGCAGTAATCCAGTCTCGAGGTAACAGAGGCATGGATGATGGTGGCCAGGTCTGAGTCTGAGATATAAGGCCGAAGCCGCTGTATTAGATGTAATGCGCTCCTCGCCACAGCCACCACCTGGGTCTCCAAGTAGAGCCAGGAATTGAGGAGCATTCCCAGACTTTAAACCTGCGGGACCATGGAGGGACAAATCCCATCAAAGATGGGGGCCACCAACTCCCCTGCCCTTTACCCACCAGCATCACCTCCATCTTGTCAGGATTCAGCTTCAAGACGACTCACCCTCATCCAGTCCCCCACAGCTGCCAAGCACCGACTAAGCACTGAGACTGCCCGGTCCAGGTCGGATGAAAAAGAGATGTATAATTGAGTATCGTCAGTGTACTGATGGCACCATACACCGAACCCTCTCACGACCTTGCCCAGTGGCTGCATATACATTTTGAACAGGAGAGGGAAAATAATAGAACCTTGTGGGACCCCGCACGTGAGGCCCCGGGGGGGACAATGAATGCTTCCCCTGAACTACACATTGGGTTCTTCTGGCCAGAAAAGAGCGGAATCATTCAAGAACAGAGCCGCGTCCCCTTGCTCGTTCTCACAAGCAAGTCACCAGCATCTTGTGGTTAACCTTGTCAAAGGCCGCTGATCTAATAAAATCAATAAAGTGGATTGACCCTGATTCCTCTCCTGCCGAAGGTCGTCGACCAGGGCTACCAATGCAGTCTCAGTGCCATAACCTGGGCGAAAGCTAGACTGTGAAGGATCTAGAAAACTGATGCAGTCCAGGTGCCCCTGGAGCTGTTGGGCCACCACCCGTTCAATAACCTTCCCTAAAAAGGGAAGGTTAGAGACAGGCTGATAGCTGGCAAAGGAGTCAATGTCAAGAGATAGCTTCTTGAGCAGAGGGCATACCACTGCCTCCTTCAACCTCCCCGATGTTCTGCCCTCCCAAAGGGAAGTATCGACCACCCCCGCCAGCAACGGCCCCAGCGTCTCCCGGCTGGCCTTAACCAGCCAGGACAGGTAGGGTTCCAGTTCACAGGATGTGGTTCTCATAGCCCCCAGGACCCCCTTTGCACCAGCGGGCGATACCATCTGGAACTAAAAAAGGGATAGAGAATAAATCTGAGAATATCAGAATGTCACTATAAATCTATGTTGCGACCGCACCTTGAATATTGTGTGCAGTTCTGGTTGCCCCATCTCAAAAAAGATATAGCTGAAATAGAAAAGGTACAGAGAAAGGCAACAAAAATGATAAGGGGTATGGAATGGCTCCCCTATGAAGAGAGGCTGGATAGGTTGGGGCTCTTCAGGTTGTAGAAGAGACGACTGAGAGGTGATATGACAGAAGTTTATAAAATCATGAGTGGTGTGGAACACATTAATAGGGAATAGTTATTTACCTGCTCAAATAGGACTAGGAGACGCTCCATGAAACTAATGGATTTAGAAAAAATAAAAGAGAGTATTTTTTCACTCTTCGCACAACTAAGGTCACTTTCAGACTTGCCCCCCCCCCCCCCTTCCAACGCTCGCGTGCATATTTTGGCTGTGGGGTGGAATGCACAAGCCAGGATACACGCGGAGTTTGGTTGGTCTGAAAGCCCCCCCCCCACGGCTTTGCTGGTGCAAACACACAGAGATACAGAGCAGGAAATCCTGCTCTGTATCTCTGTGTGTGTTTGCTGGCAGAGCCGTGCGGGGGGGATTTCAGACCGGCTGAACCCCGCACATATCCTGGTTTGTGCATTCCTTACCGCAGCCAAAATATGCACAGGGGGGCAGGTCTGAAAGTTGCCTAAGTTGTGGAATTTGTTGCCAGAAGATGTGGACAAGGCCAGTAGTACAACTGGATTTAAGAAAGGGTTGGACAAGTTACTGGAGCATAGGTCTATTAGCCATGTCGGTTTGGAGAATGTAACCTCTTACTGTTAGGACCTGGGAGTGAACAACAGGGAATGGATTGCCCCATTGTAACCTGTTGGGTACTTCCCCCAAGCGATCGAGAATGGCCACTGTCGGAGACAGATGCTGGGCTTGATGGACCATTTTTCTGACCCAGTATGACACTTCTTATGTTCTTGATAAAGTCTGTTGCCAAGACCAGCCAGGCCGTGGCGCTGGGGGAAAACACACCATGAGCAAAGCTCAGGGCCAGGGGTTTGAGACCTGACTCGGATACTCACCAACAAAAGTCGGTCTAATAAAACATACCGTCTGAACTACTTTGTCTCCATCTTTCAATATAGGTATGCAAAAGTGAAATTGCAAAGAGGTACCTAATGTTCTCACAAAACACCATTCCTGCATAAATTCAGGGTGTCCCTGATCTACCCCACAATATTCATATAATTGGGAGACGGGGAGAACAAACATCCCAATACCTCAAGGTAAAGTCCCTCCATTTGAATCAAGTGTATTTGTAGCCTTCCACCTGTTGTCGCTCTCCCTGGAAGCCCCTCACAGGTTCTGTGAAAAAATGAGACAGGCCCTTTTCAAACGAGCTGCTGTGCGTAGGGGGATGCGAGCGGTGTGTTCCCATGGACCTCCACTCATCTCCACGCACGGAGCATCCACCATTGGCACCTGTTGCTCCATGCAAGGATGATGGCTGGAGCCACTCTCCAGCCACTGCGTTCCCACAGATGCCTCCCGATCCCCCCCCGCACCTGCTGCAGAGATCGCACAGACGCCCCCCCACCCAGACACGTGGGGAGGGGGGGGGTGTCTGTGCGAAAAGGCCCACAGTCTGGAACAATTAGCATCAGAACTGATTGCCTGGAGTGTGCACACAGACTATCCCTCTCCCAGCACCAGATTAAAAACTTGGAGATCTTCAGCCCTGAAGCCGAAAACAAACATGTATCATGTGAGGCAAGGCAGTTACCACTGGATATGTATGCCCTGAGGTAAAAATGGTGAGTGCACAGTTAGTGTCTCAGTGGAAGTTGCTTCTAAGAATCTAGGAGGCTGTCCCTTCCCACTAAATAAAAGTAAGAATATAGTTAATATTTTCCCAGATTGAAGAAGGCAGTTGTATAAGATGCCTCATTTAAGGCAGGGTATGAACGCAAAAGTTGTGATGGTGGCAGTTTCTATTTCGTAAATGTTATATATTGTAATGTGGATGAAGTAGTAGCAGTAAGCAGCGTAAACAGTGGCTGTCTCTAAACATAATGCTAAACGTGGGCTAATCCATCGGATGTTGAAGTCCGTATCATAATTGTGGGCGGGTAGCTGACTGAACAAACATCCATGCTGCTACATGTTTTCTCAGTCACCTGTGCCCTTCTGTGACTTTCCAAGACACACCATGGAGCCGCACAGGAAATAGTGTCTCCAAAATGTGTCTTCTCTAAACTCCATGTCTCTATGGTGTTCCAGTTAACCAACAGCATGTGATAGCAATGCTCCTGACTAGGCGTAGCAGATGATAGGTGTTCACTTCTAATGTGAACTCATGGATGTGTCAAGCTCTGCAAATGCATGTTAAACAGGTGGCAAGGGGCATGTTTGCATAAACAGACCGAACAGAGAAACTAACGTTGGGTGGCTGACATGGGCGAGTAGCATTACAGCCAGAGATATCCATTTAGCTCTGTTCAGAAAATACCCAGAATGTGTAAGAACTAAGAAGGGTTGTACACAGTTATGTGTAAGGTTTGCATGTGTGCATACAAAGCGTACGTATAGTGTGCCCGTACTGTGCCCATAGTGTGTGCATTGCATACACTGGGTGCAAACCATGCATTCATGTTGTACATGCACTGTGCGTGTACCAGTTGCATGCAGCATGGAGTGGCTCGTTAGTGCAGTAACATGGCGTTTGGATATCTTGATGATTAGTACACCATAACATGCTAAGAGAGACGTATTCCAGATAGGAAGATGTATGTAATAACATTTGGATTCAGTCCTTGAGGGTAACCTAAATTACCCTGTTTGGATCAAAATAATTTCAGGGGCGGTCTCAGGCTGTTTTTACATGGATCGCCCCCGCTGGGGGTGGGTGGGAGGGTCTTCAGTGTTGGGGGGCGTCCGTGTAAATGCCATGGCAGCAGGGGGGGATGGGTGTTTGTCCGTGCAAACAGCATGGGGGATGGGTGGGGGTGCGTGCGTGCTCCCAGTGCACCCCTACCTCCACCCATCACCCACACACGGAGCCATCCGCCAAACTGGAGGAGGCTCCGTGGGTGGAGGTAGGTGTGCGCCCGTGGAAACGAGTGCACGCCCACCTCCACCCACCACGGCAGTACACTCATCCCCACACCCACCACTTCCCATGTTAAAAGGACCTCAGTTTGTCCATGGGCTTCTGTTTCTGTGGTTTGTCTAGGGATAATTTTGGTTCCTTGAACATCTTTTTGTATTTTCCGAAGGTACAACTAGAAGATGCCTTTTCTCTCAAGTTTAAGTTGTCATACCTGTGTCTGTGTTAGGTGTCAGATCTATTGTTTTTAGCTTTACTGGTCTCTTTTTAACATTTGTGGCAAGTGAGGAAAAAGTTCAGAAGTATTCCTGGAATATTTCTCTGTTTTCAAGTCTTAGAATGGGTGGTACGTAGTGCTGTGGGTTGCCTTCTGTTTTGAAAAATATATTCTGTTTAGCCTTCTTAAACTCAGAGGTAAACGGGAAAAATTAAGAAAATATCAAGCAGGTAGTTGTTTGCATCTGTCATCTGTGCCCCTATTTTGTTGATGGTTGGAGAGGGGATGGAAGATCATGAAAGGTCCTTGGACCTTTGTGGAAAGGGCCTGTGAGAAAGACTTAGGAGAAAATGTAAAGATTGTTACTAAGCCTTGCCTTCCATTAGTCCCCTGCTGCTGTTCTTCATCAAGTTATTTTAATGGCTTTCAAAGCAAATGAGTGGAAAATGGTTTCTCTGGAACTTTAAGGAGACTCAACAGCAGACTGTCATTGCTTTACAAGCAAAACACATCAAAGATGGATGGAAGAATTGCTTGTTAAACACATTAAAGAATCTAATTAAAAAAGAGGCGATACCATAAAAGAGGCACCACAGACATTATAACTACCCAAAGGTGAAAGCTTAATGGCTTGTCGTCCACTGAATAGCATGTGTTAGCGCCTCTCTTGTATTATGTGTTCCTTTATGATGCTCAGAGCTCTTTATTTGTATGAATGAGAGCAGTGAATTTAAGAATATGCTAAAACATGAAAATAAAATCATGTTGGATGAAACACCTTTTGAATGAGAATTTGCATATACTTGAGATTTTGTTGTCTTTCAGGAAATATTGCTTCTCTGCTTGTGACACTAGAAAGTGAGGCCTTTTTTACACAAGACGCACCCACTCATGAACATGCAAAAATCTGCAGGTTCATGAGTGGGCGCGATGCATGTGAAGGATGCGGCACGGGCACGCACAGTGAGCGGGGGATGCATGCGTGCTACCGCCTAACACACATCCCCACTCACCCCCCACACTCATCCCCACGCACGGAGCAACCGGGGGAAATGGAGGCTTCTCCATGCATGGGAATGAGTAGGGGGTGAGTGGGGATGCGTGTGCTTCCGTGTGCATGCCCTGCACACCCACCGGCGCACCCACGCACCCGCCCCGCCCGGTGGCGCCATGTAAAAACAGCCTGAGTGTGTGGTCTGTATGCCAGACGTATAATCTCTATGTCAAACAATAATTGCCCTCTTTCCCCTTCCCTGTCTGATCCAAAAAATGTTTCGCTTTGCTCTCTTTACATTAGTAGAAATATGACTTAATAGTTTACATTTTTAGAGCTATGCAGTTGATACCTTAATGTGGACCCTGTGAAAATAGCTTTTCCACTGAGAGTGTGAGTTTGGAGTTTGTACTTTGAAATGAAATGCATAGTGTCCTGTGTAAATCTGCTCAGAATCACTGTGTACATTTATTTAAGTAAACATAATTGTAGACTCAAGCACCTTTCCACTGTCTCCTGTGATTTGCTGAGGGTTGTAGAATTTCTGCAGTGGAAATGATTTATTTAACCTTGACACATTCTTAATAAAGAAAATAGTTCCTTCCAGTTACATAATAATATAACTCTTGCAGTGAGTGATTTGTGTGTGTGTGTGTGTGTGTGTGTGTGTGTGTGTGTGTGTGTGTGTGTGCATGCTGTGGGAAAAATTACAAGTGGCATTGGAAGTCCTAATGTATTATTATAGTAAAAAAAAACAACTTTTAAAGATATACAGCCTCATAATTAGACTGTAAAATAGGAAGGCAGCTTATTCAAAACTAGATCACTCAGAGTCTGGTGGTAATTTAGCAGTAGTGGTTTAATAATTGTCTATATGGCCAATAGTGTCACTTCATCCAGCATTAAACTAAGGCACTTTTCAAATGGGCTGGCGGTGTGGGGGGATGTGTGGGTATCTTGGTGGGTGGGGGTGCGTTCCCATGGACCCCCGCTCGCCTCCACCCATCTCCATGCACAGAGCATTGGATATTGGCACCAGTTGCTCCATGCGTGGGTGATGGGTGGAGGTGGGTGGAGTGCGGGAGCGCCCCCACATACTGCCCACGGTGTTCCCACGGGAGCCCACCCATCCCCCCTGCGGTGGGGTGTTCGCACAGACACCCCCACCCACCCGCACACATGAGCGAGGGGTGTGTGTCTGTGTGAAAACATCCATAATGATTAAGCATCACTCCTCTCCCGCCCTTCCCCCAGCAGGATGCATAAATGGGTTTTGAAACTCTGTGTGAAACTAATTCTGAGCCTACAAACCCTTATACTGGTTGTAAGTGACAACCAGTATATAAGAGTACAGTTATTTTTGTAGCGTTATAATGCAACTAGGCAGGATGTTTTGCTGAACTTCATATGGTTTAAGAAAGACTATGCAGTATAACAGTAGATTAATGTGCCCTTTATTATGTACTTTTATATAGTGGGAATGCAGACTGCACTTTAGTGTAGTGTAGCTAGTTTTAAAAAGAGATTGGATAAGGTCTTGGAGGATAGGATCATTAATGGCTATTAGCCAAGTAGGTTTTGAGGACGTAGCCTTTCACACAGACCCCCCCCCCGCACACGTGTGTGGGTGGGGGGATGTGGCGGGTGTGGGAGGATGGGGAGGTGTCCGTGGGAATGCCGCGGCCGAGTGTGTGTGTGTGCATGTTGCTCCCGCTCTCTACCCAACTCCACCCGTCACCCATGTATGGAGCAACAGGCACCAGTGGCAGATGCTCAGTGCATGGAGATGGGTGAAGGTGGGTGGGGTCTGTGGGAACGCACCCCCATGCGCCTCCCACCCACCGCACCACCCACTCATCCCCCTAGGCAAAGCGGCCCACTTGGGGGCCTTACTGTTGGGGGCTGGAACAACAGGGAATGGATTGCCCATTGTGACCTGTTCGGTACTTCTCCCAAGAGAAAGAGATTGGCCACAGTCAGAGCCCGTTTTCACACGGGTGCCCCCTCCTCACATGCAGGTGGGGGTGGCGCCCGTGCGAACACCGCAGGGGGGATGGGTGGGTGCCCGTGGAAACACCGCGCGCAGTTGGTGGGGGTGCATGCACGCTCCCACACTCCACCCATCACCCACGTACGGAGCAACGGATGTCAATGCCCAGTGCTCCGTGCATGGAGGTGGGTGGGGGTCTGTGGGAAAGCATTCCCACGCATTGCGGCCTGTGTGAAAGGGGCCGGAGACAGGATGCTGGGCTTGATGGACCGTTGGTCCGACCCAGTACAGCGCTACTTATGTTTTTACAAACAAACTACTGATAAATGTGCGCAGTCAACATTTATTTCTTATTCAGGGACAGTTCTACACAGTTTAGATGACATTGATTATTTTAGGAGAAACACAGAATTTTTACAATTTAGGGTCACCAGTCTCCTTTTGAGGTGAACACACTTGCTGATAAAATGAACCAGAAGAGAATACCTTGAGATAATAAAAAAGCATTATAAATTCTTAAATAAAGTTAGCGCCAATGCTTTGCTCAGTTTGCTGCTTTATTTAAAGTCCTCCTTTCTAATCGATTCTTTCTAATAGCAGATAGTTTCCAATTGGTTTACTGTCATTAAAAAGCTTCTGGCTGTGGTATGGGTTTCTTTTTACAGCTGTAGAGAATTGTTCGATTATTTGTTAGCTTCTTAAAAGCAGACTGAACCTGAAGCATCACCACAGATGTTATATAACACCAGAAATGTGTCTGGTGCTCAACGGTTCATGATTAGAGTATGAGGAATGTTGGGTTGATTTTCCGAATATTTAACCTAAACTAAACTTTCTATAACTTAAACCCATTGCTTCTTGTCATGTTCTCCATCTTTTCTATGGCATCCGTTTAGATTTTTGAAAACTGTCAACATGTCCCCCAATGTTACGTGGAATAGGTAACATACAGTACAGTCCATCCTAGGATGGACATGGGAGGAAAGAGAAGGGGGAGGGCCGTAGGGAGAGAGACAAGGATACATTCAAGAAGTCGAGCAGCTGAAAGTGCATGTGTGTGCTGGCTTAGTTATGAAAGGGGGAGAGGGATCCTGGAGGAGGAGAAGAAGAGGAGTGTATAAAGAGAGGCCTAAATGAGCAATCTGTGGGAATGAGGAGCTAGGGGAAGTTCTGCTTTTTAGCAGATTTGCCAATGTTCTTTACATAGGCAGCAATTCTTAGGACCTTAGTTTTTATTTCTTTTCTTAAAGCATGTATGGGCCTTGTGATACCCCGAGAGTCTGTTTAGAAACTGGACCACTATAGAGAGCTTTCTACAGTCTAAGTAAAGGGAAGGATGTTTCATTCTTACTGGTGGAACTCTTACTAATTTCATCACTTAAATTCCTTACATTAATGCTCTTTCTCGGCGCATCCTCCGGAATGAGACAAGGACACCATCATTGGGTTTTAATGGCTGCACTCTTTATTCAAATTCCATAATCTAGGTGTGGAATTACCATTGGCAATTTTGGGTCCAGTAGCAGAAAGGCATCAAACATTACTTATAAGTTTTGGGATAAGAATCCTGAGGCACTCTCAGTTACCCACCCCTAATGCTTCCTATGCCTCCCCCTCTATCTCAGGGAGCAAATCAAGGGTGAGGGAGGATGAACATGTCCCCCAAGGGACTGAAGCAAGGAGTAGGGTGCAGAAAGCCCAAGGCCGTGTCTGCCTCATTGGTACCCTCAAGTTTACTCTACCCAGGGATGTAACCCTGGAACACGCCACACTCTGCTTCTGTGACATGTTAGAATCCCCATCTCCTACGACATGTCTCAATACTGTCTGCTAAACTAGTAGAAACCACCAAAATCTACTGGACCCCTGCAAGAGTGTGAAAAGTTTTATTTTTATTTATTTATTTATATGTACATTTTTACCCCGCCCCTCTCACTACAAGCGACTGAGGGCAGCTCACAAAATTCTTAATTAAAACACAATATAAATATAAAAATATATAACATGTAATTTATTTATTTTATTTATTTATTTTTAAAGATTTATATCCCGTCCCTCCTGAAAACAGCTCGGGGCGGCTAACAATTTTAAAACAAAAATACAGTCGTATAAAATTTAAAACAATCATAATAATATTAAAACAGGGCTAGGCACACAATAAAACAATAAATAAGGGTAGGAGGAGATTAAAAACCCCTAACCCACCCTCTCCAAAAGTTTAAAACATTAAAACTCTAATCATGCACAAAACAGTAAAACACCCACAGTGCAGAAAAGAAAGTCCCTAATTTTACCCTGACAAACCCATCCTACCCTCCTTTCCTCCCACGACAAACCCCTGGTGGAAAAGCCAAGTCTTACAATTTTGTTGGAAGGTGAGAAGATTTGCGCCGAGGCGAATCTCCACTAGAAGGGAGTTCCAAAGCAATGGTGCGACTGCCGAGAATGCCCTCCTGTCCGTTTGAACCCGTCGGTAACACAGGACTTCCAGGACGGCACCCCTGGATGACAGCGGGGGCCGACCAGGGGCACAGGGGGTGAGGCGATCACTCAGATAAGTGGGGCCTAGACCGTGATGGACTTTAAAGGTCAATACCAGCACCTTGAATTGGGCTCGGAAGGCAGTAGGCAGCCAGTGTAGTGCTTGGAGCACAGGTATTATGTGCTCCCTGCAGCCCATCCCAGTAAGGAGACGGGCCGCCACATTCTGCAGTAGCCGCAGCTTCCAAATGGTCATCATGGGCTGCCCCACGCGGAGTGCACTGCAAAAGTCTAGCCTCTAGGTGACGAACGCATGGATGATAGTAGCAAGATCGGAGCCTGAGACATATGGGCGGAGCATTTTCACCAGAGGTAATTGGCGAAAGGCACTGCTGGCCACAGCCAACACCTGAGAATCCAGGCATAGCTGCAAGCCCAGGAACACCCGTTGGCTCCACACAGATGGAACCAAAGGAGGACAGACATCTGCAATAATTGGGGAGACGTCCTCATCCAGATCACCAATCCAGCCAATTTATTTATTTTATTTATTTATTTTATTTCATTGTATTTATATGCCGCCCTCCATGCCTACGGCATCTCAGGGCGGCTTCCAGCACATTATAAAACAATTTTTAAACATAAAAAATCTACAATATCATAATTAGAAACAAATTTAAAACACCCCCCACAAAAATTAACCCACCCCCTCCACCCTCTCCTCCGAAGGCCTGGGCGAACAGCCAAGTCTTACAGATACGTCAAAAGGCCAACAGGCCTTTCGACTTAAGGCCTTCCATCACCTCTGTCTTATTGGGATTGAGCTTCAATCTGCTCAACCTCATCCAATCCTCCACAGCGGCCAGGCACTGAGACAGCGGGTTCTGAGGCAGATAAAAATGACAGATAAAGCTGGGTGTCGTCCGCATATTGATGACAATAGACTCCCCTCCACCCCCAGCTGCGCACAACCTCCCCAAGCTGCTTCACATACATGTTAAACAAGAGAGGGGACAGAATGGAACCTAATAATATAAGTGCCATACCATACTGGGTAAGACCAATGGTCCATCGAGCCCAGCATCCTGTCTCTGACAGTGGCCAATCACGCTGGCTTGGGAGAAGCACCCAACAGGTCACAATGGGGAATCCATTCCCTGTTGTTTCCCCCCAGCTCCTGTCATGTTCCCTGATTCTGTCTGACTAATAGCTGCTAATGGACCTATCTTCCAGAAACTTGTCCAAACCTCTTTTAAACTGAGCTATAGCACTGACCCTTACCACAGCCTCTGGCAGTAGATTCCACAACCCAATTATACACTGAGTGAAAAAATATTTTCTTTTATTTGTTTTAAACTTGCCACCCATGA
>QEPC01007265.1:639582-724928 GCA_003113815.1 Sphenodon punctatus
GGAGTAATGGAGGTGAGGAGGCGGGAAGGAATGGGATCAAGGGGGCAAGTGGAAGGGTTGGAGGAGGAGAGCAGAGAGGAGATTTCCTTAAGGGAGGCAGGGGAGAAGGAGGACATGAGAGAAGGAAGGAGAGGGGTGGGAGTGGGAAGAGGAGAGGAGTGGGAAGCGATGTCGAGGCGGATCTTGTCTATCTTGGAGGTGAAGAAGGAGGCAAGATCCTGAGCAGAAAGGTAAGAAGGAGGGGGAGGACAGAGAGGTTTGAGGAGGGAGTCAAAGGTAGAGAACAGGCGGCGAGGGTCCCGAGAACAGGACTCAATGTGGGAGGCATAGTAGGTATGGAGATTCAACCAGCGGGAGGCATCCTATGGTATAGAGATTCAACCAGAAGAGAATTCTAACGTATTAGAGGTAGTGCAGAATAAATTTCTGCGTAGATTATTGGGAGTACCCCAGGGAACCCCTGCTGCTGTCGTAAGAGCCAAAACGGTTATTTTACCAGTTACCTGCATTGGGAAGCAGGTGAGCCTGCGATATTGGTTGCGGCTGTGCAATCGTAGTAGTTCTACGTTACTCTCTATATACTTATGTGAGAAGCTTGAAAAAAGTGATGTGCCCTACTATCCATGGCTGGCCTAAATTTCAAGTTGCTTGAGTAAGTTGGGTTTATCCTTTACCTATCTGGGAGAGTTTGCTCCTAAACAATGTAAATCACTGTTAATGGCTAGGACAGAAGATATAGCCAAGCAAGAAGATCTGTCAATAGTGGCTGGGTGGAAAGCGGCTCCGTGTTATTGTTATCTAAAGAGGCTCCATTGTTATGAGCCCTATTTAGATCGGTTGAAAGGTAAAAATTTGTGCAGGGGGTTTATGCATTTGCGCCTGCAGCTTTTTGATTCCGCAGTTTTGTGTGGTCGATTCAGTGGTATTGCTTTGACTGATCGGGTATGTCCATGTAATGGTATAGAGATCGAGGATCTTCAGCATGTTTTATTTAATTGTACTTTTTATGACGCAATACGCTGCGTATGGTTGGAGCCATTAATTGCAAGTAAGCATTTTTTGTCTCCCTTGAGTAAGGTTTCTTATCTGTTAAATACGAAAGATGAAAAAGTCATGAATACAGTTGCTTTGTTTGCCTTACTGGCAACAAAGATACGTACAGAAGCGATGCGGGTCTGACTTGGTTCTATATCTATATCGATTCTGTATAGTTGCGTGGTGTAATCTTTGTTAGTTGGTGAATTGAATATTGGGTGACGAATTGAACTTGTATGTTATTTGGAGCCAGTGGATTGTTTTATGTTGTGTCCATATTTATATGTTATGTTATGCTATGCTATGCTATGATATGTTATGTGGTGGTGTTCTGTTTTGTTTGTTTGTCTTGTTATGTTGGCTATGGCGGAAGCTAGTGCCACAATAAATTTAAATTTGAATTTATTCAGCCTTACTGTTTCTTGCTACCAGCTCTTCAGTTCCCATCAGCTTGCAATCATCTTTTGATCTGAAAATGTCTTGCCAATGATTGCACTAAACCTGTGGTTAAGTATGCTATGCGTATTAACATATGAACAGATTCTATATTAGCAGATTCCATATTAGCAGATCCCATTGCTAATAAGTGACATCTAAGACGGAATGTGCGTGTGTGTGTGTAACTGCGGTGGAGAAACTGTGGTTCGGGAGACACATGCAGTTCTTGGGCAGGTCAAGTATGGCTCTCCGCCAGGGCTGGTCCTGGTCCTGGTCCCGGTCCCCGGGCTGCCTTAATGGTCCCACGTCTGTCTTTATCACACCAGAGTCTCAGCAGCTGAATTGCAGCTGCTCCTTACAGAGCACCAGCTCCTCCAACATATCACAAAGCAGGAATGGTGTGAGCATATTTATTTATTTATTTATTTAAGCAGTTTTCTATCCCACCCCTCCTGCTCCTGACAGCCTGGGGCGTCTCACATCATAAAAACACATAAAATCCATAACTCAATAAAAGAGAAGGAAAATGGAACCAACTCCGTCCCCCCCAACCGTAACCCACACACCCCACCCTACATCCCATCTTCCTCGCCAAAAACTATGTGGAACAGCCAGGTCTTACACATACAGTGGAAGGAAGGAAGATCTGAGCCCAGCCAGGCCTCGGCCAGGAGAGAGTTCCATAGCTTAGGTGTGGCCACTGAAAATGCCCTCTCCATAGTGGTCCCCCAGACTACACGGGGGACCTCGAGAAGGGCACTCCCAGTGGATCACAGAGGTCGCTCCAGGGCACGGGGAGTGAGGCAATCCCGCAGGTAAGTCGGGCTAAAGCTGTATAGAGCTTTATAGGTCAAAACCAACACCTTGAATCGGGCCCAGAAGACTATCGGCAGCCAGTGCAGAACCTGGACCACCTGTGTAATGTGCTTACGGCGGCCCGACCCCACAAGGAGACAGGCTGTTGCATTCTGCACTAGCTGCATTCTCCGAACCGTCACCATGGGTAGCCCCATGTAGAGCGCGTTCCAATAGTCCAGTCTCGAGGTAATAAAAGCATGGACGATAGTAGCCAGGTCACTATCTGAAACATATGTCCGAAGCCATCACACCAGATGTAATTGGTGGAGCACATTCCTTGCCACAGCCCCCACCTGGAGGTCCAGGCAGAACTGAGGATCGAGGAGCACGCCCAGACTGCGAACCTGGAAAGCCACGGGAAGGTGGATCCCATCAATGACGGGAGCCACCACTTCCAGTGCCTTACTTACTACCATCGCCTTCGTCCTGTCGGGATTCAACTTCAGTTGGCTCGCCCTCATCCAGTCCCTCACAGCTACCAGACATTGGGTAGGCACCGAGACTGCCGGGCCAGAGTTGGATGAAAAAGAGAGGTATAGCTGGGTGTCATCAGCATATTGATGACAACACACCCCATACCGTCTCATGACCTCCCCAAGTGGCTGCATATACACATTGAACAGGAGAGGGGACAGAATGGAGCCTTGCGGGACTCCACACGTAAGATCTTGAGGGGAAAAAAACAGTCCCCGAGCACCACACTCTGAGTTCTTCTGGCCAGGAAGGAGCGGAACCATTCAAGAACGATTCCGTTCACCCGGTTCGGTCCTGCAGGTGAGTCACCAACATCTCATGGTCAATGGTATCAAAAGCCGCCCACAAGGCTAACAGAATTAGCAGGATCGAACGGCCCTGATCCAGTTCAATGCGAAGGTTGTCGACCAAGGCCGCGAGTACAGTCTCCGTGCCATAGCCCGGACGAAAACTGAACTGCATGGGGTCCAGATAACTGGTGAGGTCCAGATGCCCCTGCAACTGCTGAGCCACTACCAGCTCAATAAGCTTCCCTAAAAAGGGAAGGTTCAAAACCGGCCAGGAGCTGGCAAGGGAATCAGTGTCAAGTGATGGTTTTTTGAGCAGAGGCCGCCCCACCACCTCTTTGAGGTAGCTTGGCACTCTGCCCTCCCAAAGGGAGGCATTGATCACCCTGGCCAGCAGCATCCCCACTGTCTCCCGGCTGGCCTTAACCAGCCAGGATGGGCTTGAGTCAAGTTCACAAAAAGTGGCTCTAACCGTCCCAAAACATCCTCCGCCTCGGTGGATGACGCTGACTGGAATTGATCCCACGAAGCCGGACCCAGTGGGGCTTCCACAGCCTCTGGTTCACCAATTGCAGTAAGTTTGGTGTCGAAGTCGTGGTGAATCTGGGTGATTTTCTCTGCAAAATAATCAACAAACATGTTACAGCAGGCACTAGATGACTCCAATTCCAGGTGGAGAGAGGGAGGACCGACCAAGCCCCTCACCACCCAGAAAAGCTCCCCTTAACAAGATTTAGCAGAGACTATACAGGCAGCAAGCAACGGCATAGGCACATAAACTAGGATCTATGTCGCAATCTGTCAGCTTTAGTACGCGAATGGCACCACTGTCGCTCCAACCGCCGTCTCTCATGCTTCAACAACCTCAGGTCTCAATAAACCATGGAGGCCTACGGAGCCGCCACTGGGGGAGCGGACACCTTTGAGCTGTCCAGTCAATGGCCTACACCAACAAGGCATTCCATAGCGCCACGAGGTCATCGAGTGGACAGTTGTCGAGATCAGAGGGTATCTCCCAAAGATCATTCCAGAATCGCTCAGGTTCCATTAGTCTCTGGCGCGAACCATCTAAATCGGCTCCACACGCCTCCGGAGACAGACATGCTCGCAGTTGTCATCTGTCCATGACAACAACTCTGCTGACACTTCCCCCATCAACAGATTCCCCACCTCAAGGCCGGACAAAAAAATCAGGTCCAAGGTATGTCCCCCATCATGCATTGGGCCATTGACAATTTGGGACAGGCCCATGGTTGCCATGGCACCCCTGAACTCATCCTCTGCCCCGCCAAGACCGGTGTCAGTGTGAATGTTGACGTCCCCCAAGACCAAAGTCTTCAGGGAGCGCAACACCACGTCCAACACCAGCTCCATTAGAGTATGTAGGGATTCTGCTGTACAGGTAGGTGCATGGTATACCAGCAGCAGCCCCACTCTGTCCCTCGCCAAATCAAACACAAAATGGAGGCCCTCTACCCCCGATATGGCCTGCACTGAATACCTCCTGACAGGCCACGAATCCCCAAAAACAATGACTACACCCCCCCACCCACGTTCCCTCTGACTGAGGCTGGTGCTGAACGGAGTACCCGGCTGGAACAAGAAATCAGCCAAAATTATTTATTTATTTATTTATTTATTTATTTTATTCACATTTATACCCCGTCCCTCCTGAAACAGCTCAGGGCAAGTACGGCCCTTTTCTAACAGGCGCGGGTGTGTGGAGGCACAGTGGGTGGGCAGTGCGTTGGGGTGCGTTCTCAGGGACCTCCACCCACTTCCATACATGGAGCATCCGGCATTGGCTCCCGTTGCTCTGTGTGTGGGTGATGGGTGGAGCGCAGGAGCATGCACCCCCCCGACCACGACATTCCCACAGATGGCCACTCATCCTGCACCCGCTGCGGCGTTCAAATGGACGCCCCCCCTCACCCGCACACGTGTGCGAGGGGTGTGTTTGTCCATTTAGGGCCTAAGTCCAGATATTCACAACAATCCCTCTCCAATTAGCTTACTTTGTGGATTTTGAAGAGAAAGTAAGGCTATTTACCCTCTCACATTTTGCAGCACTTCCAGTTTAGTCAGATTCCTTACTTCTTTCTGTTCTGTCAGTTTCTCTGTTAATCGTTTAACAAAGAGATTTATATTTTATTCCAGCTTGTGAAATTAATTCACAAAATAAGCCAAATATTGCGTATTTCATGACATAGGCAACGCTGCTGCCTAATTCATGAAATCAGTAAATTCTCTCATTGACGAAGCAGTGACTGTTTCATAAATTAGGCAGTTGATTTGCTTGTTTCATGAATTAGCTGGCAGCATTTCCTGTTTCATGAAATCTGCAATATTTTGCTTATTTAATGAATAGCACAGTTTCACAAATTTAGCATAACAGATACATTTTGTGATTAATTTTCTTTTGGTTGATACTATTTTTAGGGTGGCTTATCAGTAATGATTTTTTAAGAATTAACTTTGTCAACTTCAAAAGAAATTGCAATAGTCAGTGGGTGTAAACAGACAAATGGTAGCTCCGGGGGTGCCCCCATCATCCCCAGGTTGGTCTGTCTGATTACAAGGTACCTGTCAGATGCTGAAAGTGGGGTAGACTGCGGCTGCTCCGGGGCCCTGGTCAGCACCATAGAGTCACGGACACCAGCTTAGAGTGTCGGCTGAGCACCTGCAACTCTATGGTGCGAAGAAGGGGGGAACTGGAGACACCGCCAGTTTATCTGTTGCAGACCCAGGCAGAGGTGGGAATGGGCGAATGTGGGGTGGGCCCCCGGAGTTCCGGAGGCTGTCAGGCTCCCCGGCCATATGAAAACACCCAGTGTTTCTCTCGCAAAACTCTAATCACTTACTAACAAAATTACAAACAACTGCAGTAATAAAACTAACAATGCCTATCAAATTAACTGAGCTGATGAAGCTCAAGTATTCTTGTGCCACTAAAACCAAATTGATGTTCCCATTTATATCATCCTAATTCTGCTATATTTAGTACTCTAAGATCATGTAATGTAATACCTCAGTTTTGCATTCATCAGCTTTATAGAGAGCAATAGGCTTAGTTCGTTTCAGGTTTCAGTGACTTCCCTGAAACTGATCTGGGTTTCTTTAAAAGACATAATTTAGGAATTTCTGAAGATCAGTATATAGTCATATGGAAGACACACACACAAACCCAACTGGAATGAGAAATAGTAGAATTGGAACATAAGGCTACAATCCAGTGGTTCACAGTGCCAGGAAATGGCTTTAAGGCTATGATATGAATGGGTGCAAAGCTCACAAGTTAGCACAGATGACAAATCCCACATCAAATATGCTTAACTTACAACAAAAATATTGACTTAGTTCTGTATTGTTAATCAGGGGTATTTGTGAGAACTTAACCTGGTACATGATAGGAATATAGCCTTCTGTATCTCTAAATGAGGATTGTGGAAAAATAATAAAGACAGTGTGACAGCGTGGGCTCCTCGGTGTGTGAGTTCATGCAGGATTAGGGCCCGCTTAACTGCTTGCCTCGGGAATCTTAGCAGTCCAACACCCAGTCTTACGCTCTAGGGATTAGCTTTAACAATATTTATTCCTCTGTAGTCCCATCACAATCTCTGTGCCAAAGTCTCTGTTTCACTCACAGACCTCTTGCTTCCAGCCACTGGGTTTCTGGCTCAGTCATAGGTGTTCAGGACTCAACAGACCCTCTCAGCTTAGGCCCACCTCTCTCTCTCTCCCCCCCCCCCCTCCGGCTTCGCAGAGCCCCTCCCTCAACTTCTTGCCTCACTGCAGTCTCCAACCATGAAGGCTTCCGTCAGTCCAGACAACCCTCCTGGCTAGGTTTGGAGGTAGAGCTCCCTCTAACCTCCTGCCTCTTCTCCAGTCTCTCTCGCACTGAGCTACAGCTCAGATCTTCCTTCCTCTAGGCTGGCCAGTGCCACGCCCTTTCCAGCTGCTTTTCCAATCAGGCATGATCCTGCCCTCCTGGCCTCGCCTGCAGCTTTCCTAGCACAACTCTTGTGCTGGCGCTCACTGCCTTAAAGGGCCAGTTGCCCAAAAGTACCCTGGCCTGCCACAGACACTTTCTTCTCGGTGTCTCATCCTTGTATCCCACCCTCCACCCACGTAATTATGGTGTTTTTGATTCAGAGACACTGGCTACCAACTCTGCTCTAGGGTAAGTAAAGTAGATTACAGCAGTCAACCAGTATAGGAGGATGAGTGGGGGGTGGGTGGGTGGGTCTAAGCAGTGCAGCACATTGTGGCATTGCAAGGGCAATGCCCTTGTTCTCTCCAGGAAGTGAGAAATAGTTCCATATGATAGATGACAAACAGGGGCAAATAGACAGTGTAACAGCGTGAAGCCCCCCATGCATGAGTCCTAGCAAGGTGCTGCACAAGAAGTCACTCCTGATAGGGGACTATCTACTTGAGTGTCTTTACTCTCCACACCTATACAGTGGCTGTTTTTACACAGACGCTAACCCGTTTTTAAAACCCCAGATTCTTAATCCTGGTTTACTGTTTATACAGATATTTACAACTCAGAATAATAATAAATCTGGGATCACAATGTATAGGGTTAGGGCTAAGAATTTGTCATGGTCATGACAAAAGTCATGTTTTTAGTGACTTTTGCCTCCCTCCATGACTTTGAGATCTTCCCATGACTTCCGCAATTTTCCCAAGTTTTTCGAGATTTCCCCCAAACTGAAGAGCAAAGCCAGCAAGAAGCTGGTGAGAAGAGCACACTCAGTGGTGCTAAAAAGATCCACAGTGTCTCCCTGGAGCTCCGAACCCCTCCCTGGCCGTGGAGACGCAGTGGCATGGCAAGAAGCCGGCGAGAATAGCACACTGGGTGCCAGCAAAGCCACGGCCTCTCCCTGGAGCTCCAAACCCCTCCTCATTGTTGTTTCTTGTGGAGGGTGGAGCTTTGGGCATGGTCAAGTGGCGGCACGGCATGGTGTGACGGCAGGATCAGAGGCAGAGAATGTTACCATTGTCAGAGCTTCAAGAGGCGCCCAGGAGTAGACAGCAGCATTTCCTCTGCCTTTATCCCCTGCTTGGGCTTACAATCTAAGCCTGGGGCTTTCAAAGGGCTTTACAGTCCCTGGGTTTACAATCTAAGGGGTGGGGGGTGTTTTCCTCCTTCTATTCTGTGCTGGCTGGGTTACAATCTTATTTATTTATTTATATTTATTGGCCGCCCCCCCATGCCTACGGCATCCCGGGGCGGCTCACAACAAATAAAACAATAATAAAACACATAAAAACATAAAATATAAATGATTTAAAAAACCCATCCCTACCCTCCCACCCTCCCCTCCGAAGGCCTAGGCGAATAGCCAGGTCTTACAGGCTCGGCGAAAAGCCATCAGACCCGGGGCCAGGCGAGCTTCCTCCGGGAGGGTGTTCCAGAGTCGCGACCCGGCCACCAAGAACGCCCTCTCTGTTGTGGCCCCCTGTTTAACACAGGGGACCTCCAGGAAGGCACCCCCGGCAGACCACAGGGATCGCCCTGAGGTGCGGAAGGCGAGGCGGTCCCCAAGGTATGAGGGATCCAGACCGTATAGGGCTTTATAAATCAACACCAACACCTTGAATCTGGCTCGGTACGCTATAGGCAGCCAGTGCAGAGTGCGGAGCACAGGTGTTATATGCTCCCGACGCCTTGTTCCTGTAAGGAGACGGGCCGCCGCATTCTGCACCAGCTGCAGCCTCCGGACCAGAACCAAGGGAAGCCCCACGTAGAGCGCGTTGCAGTAGTCTAGCCTTGAGGTGATGAAGGCGTGGATAAGAGTGGCCAGGTCGGGCCCGGAAATGTATGGGCGCAGCCTCCGTACCAGATACAGCTGGCAAAAGGCGGCTTTAGCCACTGCCTCCACCTGCCAATCCAGACAGAGGCCCGGATCCAAAACCACCCCCAGACTCCGAACCTGCTGGACTATGGGAGGGCAGACCCCCCCTACCAGAGGGGACAATCGAATCCCTAGGTTTACAATCTGAGGCCGTTTGCAGACGAGCGCGGCGGTGCCCGCGCTTGTTTTACAAAAGAGACTGCAGTCCGTTCTACACGTGACGCTGCTGCCGAAAAAGCGCATGCGCCGGCGATGCGCATCCATTTCCGACCGCGAACTGACCAGGTCGGCGATCGAGGCTGGTCATACGCGGCCGGAAATGGATGTACATCGCCGGCGCATGCGCTTTTTCGGCGGCAGCATCACGTGTAGAACGGACTGCCGGCTCTTTTGAAAACAAGCGCGGGCGCCGCCGCGCTCGTCTAAACATGGCCTAAGGGGGGGGGGGTATAAATATTGAATAAAAGTTTTAAAAAATTACCCGTGAGTTTTCAGTGACTTTTTCTCATTCCTGCCATGACCAACTCATGACTTTTTAAGAAAACTTCCATGACAAATTCGTAGCCCTATACATGGTTAATACGGGTTTAGACTAACACGGATGACTGAAAAACCCCATGGTACTGAGCTGCTGAATTCTGCTGTGATTTTTGTTCTCCTTTAGAGATGTCTTTGAACGATCCCATGACTAATCTATGCACCAGGTTTGGGGAAAGAGAAGTCAAAACCACTGATTTCCTGGGCAGAGCCCCAGAAAGTGCTGGGTAAGACATTCCTGGGTAGAGAAGATGTTTGCACTATCTACTGATCTCTATGCTCAATCAGTTTACATGGACATTAACCCGGGCTTATTTGAACCTGGGTTAAATAAATCCTTTAAAAAGTGGATGAAATAAATCCGAGCTCAGCCTTAACCTGCAGCTGGGCTGGTGCTGACTCCTCCTAAAGGGCCAGTAGCCTGTAGGGATTCTGCTCTGCTACAGACAGTGATTTGCCTAAGGCCCAACCCATGGCTGAGCCAGGGTTTGAACACAAGATACCAAGGTTCTGTTCTTTAATCACCAGACTACACTGCTTATATCACTCAGAGAGAGAGAGAGAGAGAATGTATAACAGTTGTACATCACTGGTCCTGAATTCACTTCCTGAATTACAGGGGGGACAGGGAGCCCTAGGGCCTGCCCCCCATTACTTTTTTGACAGCCCTCCTATGTTTGTTGACAGCCCCCTTAGCTACTGGGCTTAGAAGGCTATTGGGGGGGGAGGGGAGTGATTTCATTGAGGGGCCCATTACCTTTTTCCTAATAATTCGAGCCCTGCCTGAATTGCAAATACTCACTTTAAGTGATCAAATTTCTCACATTTCTTTAGCATTTAAAGATAGGGGGAAGATCCCTTATTATACATTGGCACCTTTTAGAATTTAACGAGGGTTGACTTCTCTTTATGACACAAAAGGCAATTACTGTCTTGATATATATAATAAGGAAGAGCCTTTATCCTTTAGATCTTGCAAAGGTAGCTGGAAAAATACAATTTTTCTGCAGGGAGGGAATTGCAAAAGTCTGCAGGTTATCAAGGAAATTTGCATCACAATGTAATGCCTCCTACTGATTGTATAGAAATTTGTCAGATACTGTCACATAGTGGAGAAGATGTTCCCGGAAACACATACTTCTTAAAATCTCATAGACTGGAAGGGGAGGAAATAAATGTGTACTTTGACTACCAGCATGTAAGTTAAGATGGGCTCAATGGGACTCCTCTGTGCCACCCAGGATAAGGCCTCAAGAGATGTTAACCCACATTGGGTCACCTTACCCCACATTATCCCACGATGCAGCTGTCAGGCTGGCAGCCACCAGATGTCCGTCCGCTCACTTGTGCCACGGGGTGACTGACTGGCTGCTACATGATGCAGTCACCCGAGAAGGCCAGTGACGCATGGCCTAGGTTTCTAGCTGTCACAGATGTGGAGAAAAGCCTTCGAAGTGGGAACCAAGTTTTGCAGATAAGGAATAATATTCACCAGAAACTGCAAGTGGAATCTCATTTTGATGACTACCGTGAGTGTGGAATTTGTGTATGTGGAATATAAAAAAGCTCCAAAACCTCTCTTTTTCCTCCAACCTGCTCTCTGGTTTCAAGGAAAGATGGGAAAACCTTAGCCCAAGGGCCAAATACAGCCTGCAGCTGTTTAATGTTTGGTTCCTTTCAAATTCCAGGATCCCGTCTACAGGTCCAACACTTAACCCTTCAGTACTAAGGAGTGCATTCAGGGAGAAGCAACTAGAAGCGAGGACCGTTAAGGGCAGTTGCTAGATCCAGTGTAGCCTCATGAATAAGGTGTTGGCTTTTGACCTGAGAGGGCAGCATTCAAATCCTGTCTTAGCCATGAACTCACTGGGTGGCCTTGGACAAGTTCCTGTGGGTAAAAACAAACATGCCAGCTGCCGCCCAACTTTACCTGTGTCAGGCAGCTGCGGTGGACATGGTCTGACCCAGGTCGGGGCACTGAAAAAACATGCGCCCCGTCAGGCCATCAGTCACACAGCCCAGGGGTGGGGAGAATGGAGAACATGCACCCGGTGCCCCGCCCCCTACCATGATGGGCAGCCATGACTGGTGCCTCGCCCCCTACCATGATGATTCAGCCGGCAGACAAAGCAAATGTGCAGCCTTGATGACACCTGCTTTGGCCCAACTGGGCAGAAGCTAGCCTGGGCTGTGATCCCAGAGGTTCCCAGAATCACAGCCTGAGCTAGCCTTCGACACATTCGGGAGCAATCTTGGGAAAACATCTGGCGGGCCCTCAACAGACGTGCTGGTGGCTTGCGGGTCAAAGCATAAAAACGCGGGCCACAGCAGGCTGCCGTCTTGTCTGTTTTTACCCTGTCTCAGCCTCCCATCTATAAAACTGGAACGAATAATAATGACCTACTTCACAGCATTATTGCTAAGGGTGAATTAATAAGGTTTATAAAACAGTTTGGACACTGAAAGTCCTATGGAATGATTAATAATAATAGTACATTCATAGGCAAAGTTCCAAAGCCCAAGAGGTGCATACCAAAATTTTCATATCATGGAGAGCCGCAAGACGCTTTACATTGATCATGGCTTTCTCCTGATCTTGGGGATGGGGCAGTGTGGCTTCCCCCATTGCACACCGTGTCCCCAGATAACCCCACATCAAAACTCCAGCTTTCAGGCAAAACAGCAGTTCAGACAGCGGCAATAGCAGCTCAGGGCACGCTGCCCCAGCCCCAGCCTGCTCAGTAGCAGCAGTGGTAGAAATGGTGACTGCTTCTTTTGTTCCTGAGGGAGCCTCTTGAACATCCCCCCCCCCACTCAAGCAGCCACTTCTGGCGAGAGTTGCATATGGCTCCTGAGTCACCATTTGCCCACCTCTGCAGTCTTTTCTTTCTAATTCAGATCCGACCACTGTCATCCATGCCTTCATTACCTCAAAGCTAGATTACCGTATTGAGCTCTACGTGGGGCTGCCCTTGATGGCCGTTACGGAAGCTGCAGCTGGTGCAGAATGTGGTGGCCTGGCTCCTTTTGGGGTCGAGTCGCCATGAGCACATTGCACCTGTGTTCTGCAATCTGCACTGGCTCCCTCTAGCTTTCTGGGCACGGTTCAAGGTGCTGGTTTTGACCTTTAAAGCCCTAGACAGCCTGGGACTCGCATATCTGAAAGACCGCCTTTCCTACTATGCGCCACCATGACCCTTGTGGTTGACTGGCCCAGGAGTACTCTCTGTGGGTACCACCTACCCATCTTGTTTATTGACAAGGGCCCGCAGGGAGGCATTCTCAGTTGCTGTCCCATATTATGGGACTCCCTTCCCCGCAGGTCCATCAGAGCCCGAGCCTAAACATATTCCAGAGACAGCGTAAAACCTTTCTTTTTGGCAAAGTATTTGGCAGGTGGGGCTTAGGGTGGGTGGGTTTTAAGGCGAGAGTGGGGTTTTTAAAGAGATTTTAATGTAATAATCTGTATTTTTGATGTTGTAAGCTGCCCTGAGCCTTAGGAGAAGGGTGGGATAGATATTTAAATAAATATATAAATACATAAATAAAAAAATCTGCCAGCCAGATTGATGATCCTGGTTCTCTTCTCCCTTCCCTGATTATGCCCCCCTCAGCCCCTGTCTGGCCCATGGGGCTTGTAATGATTTTCAGAGTGACCCTTGGGGGGGGGAAGTGCTGCACAGTGTGGAGGCTAACATACAGTGGCGTGGAGGTGGGGAGAAAAACCTCCCCTGCTGAAACTGAATAGAGTCCTAGGTAGAGCAACAAAGATGCTAGAAATAAAAATAAAATTGATGAGGAATGGCTGCGAGAGCCAGGCATGTTCAAACTCAAGAGGAGAGCGCTTAAGGGGGGGCACGATCACTTTGCAAATATATAAAGAGAGCTTATAAAGAAGACTGGTACCAATTATCCTCATTTGTCCGTGTGCATAGAACAAGTAAAGGTCTTAAGCTGAAGAAAGAACATTTCAGGTTAAATATTAAGGAAAAGCTTTTTGAACCGCGAGAACAGTTAAGCAGTAGATCAAGCTACAAAGTGTTGTGCAATCACCACCGCAGAAGACATTCAAGCCTAGACTTGACACCTGTGTATTAGAGATGATACAGGCATAATGGGTTTTATCCTGACATTAGGAGGGGGAATGAGCCAAGGAACCTATTTGATGTTCCTTTCAACTCAGATAATTCTCTGGTTTGTTTGTATATTGCATTTGCAAGGAAACAACACTTGCATCCTGGTCTTCAGTGCTGCCTTGACTGGACCTTTGGCACAGACATAATCGCTGTCCTTTAGCTGTTAAAGTAATTGAATATACCCTCAGATTAGAAACCATGATCTGTAGAACCACAGCATTGAATTTCAAAGCTGCAACTCAGAATTATTTACACCTGCAAATCTGTAGATGCAAAAACAGGGTTGCTAACCCCAAATACTCAAAAATATTCAAAAATCATGAGTGTTTTCCCCCAATTTTCAACCGAAAATCAAATTAAAAACCAGCTTATTGTTTGTTTGTTTATTATTGATTATTGATTATTCATAGTTTAGCCCCATCCTTCCTATTAAGGCTCCGGGCAGGTTACAATACATAAAATCATTAGAAAAAAAACACCAGACATCAAGACAACCAAATAAAATTCCCTAACCCCCTGCCTGCCAAGCACTTGGCCAAACAAAAAGGTCTTATATTGCCTTTGGAAGATGAGCAGGCTCAGGCTTAGATGAACCTCCAAAGGAAGGGAATACCATAATTAGTAAAAATGTAATGTTTTAATTTGGTTTCTGAGCTATATTTAAGTGCAACATCTGGACTACACAGAAGTCATGTGATCTAATTCTGTCTGAGAGATTTTTATTTAAGACTAGAAACTTTTAAAAAAAAGATTCTTACTGTCTCAGCAACTAGAGCTTAAATAACACCCATGAGGGCTTGTGATAAAATAACAAGTATTGAAGACGCTACAACAAAAAGGAGCCAGGTTTGCAACATGTGGCACAAACTTTCTAAAACCTTTCAAAGCATACCAAGCAGCATACCAACAGTTAGCACAAGCGTGGCTCTGTGCTTTAGGGAAAAAACAGAAAGGAAGGAAAAAATAGATTTTTTATTTTTTTTAAGAAAATGTAAACCTTAGTGTTAGGAAGCAAATCAAGCTTGGGTGAAAATTAGTAGTTATGCATTTTCCACATCACTCACTGCTGAGATAAAGAATCCCTCAAACAAGGATCAGAAAATGTGTGTAGTTTTTATATATTTATTATATGCAAATTATCACTCCTTTGGTGTCAGTAAAGAGGGTGAAGGGGGAGGATCAAACATGGTGGGTTTAAAAACGGTGAAATTTGTCAGATAAACACCAATGCCAGCGTTAAAGGGACAAAGCAAGAGTTCATGGCTGCCATGGCAACTATGGGCCTATCTCAGGTAGTATCTGGCCCGACTCATGAGGGGGCGCATACTCTGGATTTGGTGTTTTGCACTGACCTTGAGGCGAGGAACCTGTTAGTGGGGGAGGTGTCATCTGTGCCCTTGTCATGGACAGACCACTATCTCCTTCGTGCCAGTCTTCCGTCGTATGTCAGCCCCTGGCAGGGTGTGGAACCAATTTGTATGGTCCACCCCCGGAGACTTATGGAACCGGTGCAGTTCCGTAACAGTCTGAGCGATATACCTTCTGACCTCAACGGCCAATTGCTCAACGACCTCGTTGCCCTTTGGAACATCTTGTTGACTGAGGCAATCGACTGGACAGCTTCCAAGCGTCCGCTCCCTGGGCATAGGCGACACGGCCCCGTGGTTCATGGAGGACCTCCATCAGCTGAAGCAGGAGTGGAGGCGGTTAGAGCGATGGTGGCACCGTACTCATGCTGAAGCCGACTGCGGCACAGAGCTGCGTTAAAGGCCTATGCCATAGCTATGCGGGCAACAAAGAGGAGTTTCTTTGCTACTATCATATAGTCCGCAAAGTTGCATCCAGCTGAGCTTTTCCAGGTGGTGAAGGGGCTGGCCATTGCAGCCCCTCTCCGCCTGGAACTGGAATCTTCCAGTGCCCGCTGTGACATGTTTATTGACTATTTTGTGGATAAAATCACTCGCATCCACCATGATTTTGATGCCACACTTGATGCAGTAGGGATGCCTGAAGTATGAATGCCACGTCTGGTTTTATGAGATCAGTTTCAGCAGGTATCGTCCACTGATGCGATGGAGATGCTGGGGGCTGTGAGGGTCACAACTTGAGAACTTGACCCTTGCCCGTCCTGGCTGGTGAAAGCCAGCCAGGAGACGTTGGGGCCATAGCTGGTGGGGGTTGTCAGTGCCTCTCTTGTTGGAAGGCAAGGTCACAGGGTGCCTGACGGAGGCTGTGGTGTGACCTTTGCTGAAGAAGCCATCTCTTGACATTGACACCCTTGCCAGTTATTGGCCAGTCTCTAATCTTCCCTTTTTAGGGAAGGTTATTGAGTGGGTAGTGGCCCAGCAGCTCCAGAGGCATCTGGACCGCATCAATTTCCTTGATCCCTTGCAGTCCAGCTTCCGTCTGGGCTATGGCGCTGAGACTGCGCGTGTCAACAATCTGCGCCAGGAGTTGGACCGAGGTCGAACCACCCTTCTGATTTTGTTAGATCGTTCAGCAGCATTTGACACGGTTGACTCCAAGCTGTTGGTGACTCACCTGCAGGACCGTGCTGTGGTGGGTGAAACTGTTCTTGAATGGTTCCACTCTTTCCTGACTGGAAGAACTCAGTGTGTGGTTCTGGAGGATTGTACGCCATCCTTAGGCAAACTCATTGCGTCCCATGGTTTCCAATACCACCTATGCGCTGACGACACTCAACTCTATCTCTCCACTCCTTCCCTCTCCCCCGCCGTCCTAGCTCGTCTCACCAACTGTCTTTCCGATACCTCCGCCTGGATGTCTCAACGCCAACTCAAACTGAACATGGCGAAAACTGAACTCCTTATCTTCCCTCCCAATCCTTCCTCTCCCTCTTCCCTGTCATTTGCCATTGACAGGGTCTTCATCCTCCCTGTCTCCCAAGCCCGTAGCTTGGGCTTCATCTTCGACTCGCACATCACCTTCAACCCCTACATTGACTGCATGGCCAAATCCTGCCGCTTCTCCCTCCACAACATTGCTAAGATCCACCCTTTTCTGTCTGTCTCCTCTGTCAAAACTCTCATCCACACCCTAGTCATCTCACGCCTTGACTACTGTAACCTCTTCCTCGCTGGCCATCCCCGCTCTCACCTTGCTTCCCTCATCTCTGTTCAAAACTCCACTGCCAGGATCATCCACCTAGCCCATCGCTTTGACCATGTGTGGCCTCTCCTCTCCTCCCTCCACTGGCTCCCCCTTCCTGAGCTTATTCTGCACAAGCTCCTCGTCTTCACCTGCAAAGCCCTTCATAACCTTCCTCCCCCCTACCTCTCTGCTCTGATCTCCCTCTGAACCTCTGTTCGAGCATTTCGCTCCTCTCCCATTCCCTCCCTCATCCTCCCACGCCTCCACTGCTCCCCCAACTGCCTTCGTCCCTTCTCCCTCGCTGCCCCGCACTCCTGGGACTCCCTCCCTGCCCTCGTCCACCTTGCCCCCACCCTCCACACCTTCAAGTCCCTACTCAAAACCCACCTCTTCCGCGCCGCCTTTCCTAACTCCCGCTAATAATCCCCACCCAGGATTATCCACCTGTTATCTGCAAACTCCCATTTACTGTAACCAAGCCAAGAACATGTACCTGAGTTCTCGCATCCTCATGAATGTTGCATCCCTTGTCTCTCCCTCTGTTCCCCTTTCCCTGTCTCACCTCCCCTTGTCTTTAGATTGTAAGCTCTCGGGCAGGGACCGTGTTTATTTTATTCTCTGTAAAGCACAGGTACACTTCTGGAGCTATATATAAATGCTAATAATAATAATAATAATAATAATAATAAAACCAAAAAGTGTATAGAAACCAATTATAAATTCATCAAAAAAAATCTGGGGAAATGCTGTATATAGTACAAATAATATCAATATGTACATAAAATATAACACCATGAACCTTTATGTTTCAGGTGGAAAACCCTTCTTCAGGGGCGTATGGAAACCTAGGATCTTTATTAATATCCAATTGCAAAGAACAAAAGGTGGCGAATTAGAAAGCCAGAAGACTTAAATCCTCTACTCTAGAGTCACTCTACAGTTTTGTGATTACTGTGTTAAAATGGCCAGAGAATGAGAGCTTTTCTCTTCAGAGAGACCTTGATAATTGGAATTCTTCCTCAATATATTGGGAGATTCAACAGTTTCTGGTTTGTTGGCTTATGAATTTACGGCCTATGAGACTAGACATTTGCACAGTAGAGGATTTCAGCCCACTTGTTTTCTTTTAGGATTGTACATAATCCCCCCTGGGATCTCATGTGTGGAGGTCCGCAGGGAATCATTCTGTCCCCCCTCCTGTTCAATGTGTACATGCAGCCTTTGGGTGAGATCATGAGAGGGTTTAAGGTTCGGGGTTATCAGTGCACTGATGACACTGAGCTCTACCTCTCATTTTCATGGGACCCAAGCCCAGCAGTCTCGGTGTTTGCGTGGTGTCTGGCTCCGGTGGGGGATTGGATGAGAGCGAAGCATCTGAAGCTGAATCCCGACAAGACGGAGGTGATGTTGGTGGGAAGGGCCAAAGGAGTGGAGGCCCCCATCATTGATGGAGTGCATCCCTCCCTGGTGCCCCAGGTTCGTAGTCTGGGAGTCCTCCTCAATTTGCAGCTCCGGCAAGGAGTGTGTTTGGTAAACTACATCTGGTCTGACTTGCCCCAGGTTCGTAGTCTGGGAGGCCTCCTCAATTCGCAGCTCAGGCGAGGAGTGCGTTTGGTAAACTACATCTGGTCTGACTTTTCCGGCTTATATCTCAGGTTCCGATCTTGCCACCATCATCCATACATTCATCACCTCGAGATTGGACTACTGCAATGCACTCTGCATGGGGCTATACTCTTGATGACGACCCGGAGACGGCAGCTGATGCAGAATGCGGCAGTTCGCCTCCTTGTGGGGACAGGCTGCTGGGAGCACATAACACCATTGCTCTTTTCTCTGCGCTGGTTGCCTATACTCTTCCGGGCCCAATTCAAGGTGTTGGTTATTACATTTAAAGCCCTACACGGGTTAGGCCCCACTTACCTGCAGGATTGCCTCACCCCTGTGTCCTGGATCAGCCCCTGCAGTCAGCTGGGGGCGCCCTCTTGGAGGTCCCCCTGGTTTCCTGGGGGGCAACATTCGAGAGGGCGTTTTCAGTGGCCACGCCGCTGCTGTGGAAATCTCTCCCGGTAGAGGTTCGCTTCTCTCCGGATCTCCCCTCCTTCCGCAGACAACCGTAAAAACTGGCTGTTTTGCCAGACGTTAGGTGAGGGGGATGGGTTGTGGGGGCGTTCTTTTAGGATTAAGGGTATTTTTATCTCCGGCTTTTCATGGGTTATTGTTTTTAGTTATTATTGTGTATGGTATTTTATATTTTTGTATTTTTATTCTGTTCACCACCCTGGACTGCCATTGAGCAGGAGGGGGCAGTATATAAATTGTTTTATAAATAAATATAAATAAACAATCCAGATGAGATGCAGTGTCTCATTTCCAAGTGAAACCTGTGAGAGAGGCCAAGATACAATTATCCTTGACTTCCCTTCCAACTCTCCTGCTCTAAGGAATGATCCATACGGTACAGTGTATACACAACATTGATTTGATGCTTCACATCCACTTACTTTGTTGTTGAATTCACACTATGTTTTTTCCATTATTACATGTGAACCAGGGTGGTAGTGAACATTTGTCTGTTTTAAAAGCTCCTCTGGCATCTGATTCTTTTATACACTGGTTAAATAAAATTTTGTGTACAACTGAGTGCTTGGGCTGGCTAGGCAGAGTTTATATTTCAGAGGCATATGCATGTGGAATTGTTAATAAGTTTTAAATTTATTGTTAGAACTCATTCTCCCACATTCCTGCTGATTAGCAGCCCCCGTGCTTTGTGCCTGTGGTGTCACAAGCAGTTTTTCTACTGCAGTCAGAATCCCAGTCTTTCCTTCTGATTTCCCCAAAGTAACATTTGTTTTCTTAAATGTAGTGCTCATATGTGGCTCATCCTTTCTTTTTTTCTTTTTCTTTTTTACGCAAAATTTACTTAATATTAAACAAGTTTAAATGGTATTAAGAATAGCTTGGAAATGTCATCAGAGTACAGAAGTTGTCTTTGAGACCTCTCTAATTATCTTTTGCCAAATCCACTTTATCTGCGATTAGTATGAAAGGCTGAATGTTTTTGTCAGGAGCTTATAGCTTTGCTTTTGTGATAGGGTGCATTTTAAGCAGCCATTTGGATTGGTGTTGGCCTTTGAAAGATGTAAAATGCTTTGAAGGAAGACTTAAATGAACCAATAAAGATTGTGCAAGCGTGCACACATTTAATCTTCGGCCTATCTGTATTATAGTTAAACCTCTGGGAAACTAAAGGAGTAGCATTTGGAGGATAATCAAAGGGCTGTGGCTTTTTCACAATGTCTGTTCTGAAATTGAGGGACTGTGTTTTCTCCTGTTTAAGCTGCTAGTTGACTGCCTGATAAAAAAAGAAAAAAAAGAAATGGCACTTCAGAGACCAGCATTTTAGGGGTAGCTTTAAATATTATTCTCCAAAAGTTAATTTGAGATGAGAAGTAGCTCATTTCATTTTCATTTCATTTATTGGATTTCTATACCGCCCCATCCTGCACAGCAGCTCGGGGCGGTTTACAACAATAAAAACATTTAAAACATTTAAAATACAACCATAAAACAAATCAATAAAGCTGGTGGTATATAAAAATAAATAAACAGGTGGGGGATTAAAAATCACCCCCCCCCCTCCCTCCCAAAGGCCTGGGCAAACAGCCAGGTCTTACAGTTCCGCCGAAAGGTCAAAAGGCTTGGGGCCAGGCGAGCTTCCTCCGGAAGGGAGTTCCACAGCCGCGGCCCTACCACCGAGAATGCCCGCTCCATCGTGGCCCCCCGCTTAACACGGGGGACCTCCAGGAGGGCACCCCCGGCAGACCGCAGGAGTCGTTCCGGGGCGCGAAGGGCGAGGCGGTCCCTAAGGTAAGAGGGGCCAAGGCCGTATAGGGCTTTATAGATCATTACTAGGACCTTGAACCTGGCCCGGCACACTATCGGCAGCTCAGAGTCTGTTTGTAATCGCTTGATTTTCATTGTTCTCAAACTTTTTTTTTGCATAACCTGCTTGTTTAAACATCAGTTCCCTTCACCCCTCCCCGCCCCCCCCCCCAAATAGTGTTGGTGGGGGACTGTTTATAGATTGTTGTTCAACCTCAAAAGAAAGTCATTTTATTTTAATAATATCTCTAAATTGTATGTGTACCTAATTCTTAGATTATCAGTAAAATAGTTTCTCTTCAACTGTTTTTATCTCATCATAGCTTATTTCTCAGACACTTCATTTCTTAAGAACAATAAAATAATGTCATCTCCTGTTTCTGAAGTGCATAAGCAAAAAAAAAAAAAAGAGAGAGAGATTTTTAAAGGAATCATGACAGTACTTTAAAATTAGAATAATTGAAGTTATACTAAAATATGTCCTTTCCGCTACATTCTGCACAAGCGGCAGCCTCTGAACAGTCTTCAGGGGCAGCCCCATGTAGAGTGCATTACAGTAGTCTAGCCTTGAGCTGATGATGGTGGCCAAATCCATGTTGGAAAGAAAGGGATGCAGCCTTCTCACCAGACGGAGCTGGCCAAAGGCACTCCTGGCCACAGCCACAACAGGTGTAGCTGAGAATCCAGGAGCACCCCGAGGCTATGCATCTGAGTAACGAGGGGAATCCCAATCCCCCCCAGACCACAGGGCCAGCCAACCATCATCACCTCATTCTTGTCTGGATTCAGCCTCAGATAGCTCACCCGCATCCAGTCCCCAATAGCAGCCAGGTAGTGAGTAAACACCGAGATTGCAGGGCCTGGGTCAAATGAAAAAGATTAGTCGATCTGGGTGGCATCTACATGTTGAAGACCGCGCGCCTCAAATCTACGCACAGTCTCACCCAGGGGCCTTAGATAAACGTTGAACAGGAAGGGAGACAGGATGGGACCCTGCAGGCCCCCACAAGAGAGGGGGCAGGGTGATGAAGAACAATCACTCATCACCACCTGCTAAAACCTCCCTAACAGGAATGAATGCAACCACTCTAAAGCCGTCCTGTGATCCCCTGCCAGGTCCCGAAGTGGTGTCAACAATACTTCATGGTCAACTGTATCAGAGGCCGCTGAAAGATCTAAAAGGATCAACCGGCTGCAATATCCCGTCAGTCTCTCAGCGAAGATCGTCGACCAATGCCACAATCGCAGTCTCAGTGCTATACTGTTATTAGTGTATTATTGAATATTTACTGTTTTATGTATGCTGCCCTGAGCTGCCTGAGGCAGGAGGGGTGGGATAGAAATGGATCAAATAAATAAATAATATGCCCAGGACGAAAGCCAGACTGACATGGGTTCAGGAATCCGATTGCATCTAGATGTCCCTGTAGCCGTCTGGCAACCACCCATTCAGTAACCTTCCCTAAAAAGGAGAGATTATAGATGGAGCAATAGTTGCCCAAGGAGTCAGCATCAAGTTGCTGTTTCTTTTATTAGGGGCCAAACAACCGCCATCTTGAGGGCATCCAGTACCCTGCCCTCCCAAAGGGAAGCACTGACAATCCCATCCAGCAAGGCCCCGGTCTCTCACAGCTGGCTTTCACCAGCCAGGACAGGCAAGGATCTAACTTACAACTGGTTGACTGCATTGCCCCAATGATATCCTGTTTCTTGGCAGGTGACACCAACTGAAACCAATCCAAGTAAGCAGGACAAGACTGAGCCTCCACAGCACCAAACTTTGACTCTGCCAAAAAAAGTAGCAGCTCCGAAGTCGAGGTGAATACAAGCTATTTTGTCTGCAAGGTAGATATTAAATTCCTCACCGTGGGCAGAAGATGACTCAACCACAGGACGGAGACAGCCCAGATTCACCAGGCTGTTCGCCACCCAGAATAGCTCCGCTGGACAGGACTTTGCAGACACTGTGGTAGCAGAGAGGAGAGCAATCCTCACCACCATCCTAGCCACGCCATAGTCCTTCAAAATCGATCTATGGCACTATCAGTCAGCTTCAGCATGAGTTGAACGCCCCCTGTGCTCCAAACTCCTCTCACTTCATCCACTTCAGGTTCCCTGTAAACAAAGAAGACCCATGCAGATGCTGCAGAGGAAGTGGATGCCTGGTTGCTACCATATCAGTGGCCTTGGTCAGTGTGGTATTCTACAACTCGACCAGGCCATCCACAGAGTAGCCATCAAAATCAGTGGGTATATTTCCCCCAGAGAGTTCTGGAATCCAATTGGCTCCATAAGTCTTCAGGGGCGGACCAACCGAATTGGTCCACCACCCCGACAAGGGCAAAGGAGTGCAGGAACCCAGGTCCACAGAAGGTAATGATGATTAGACCATGTTAACAGTGTCTTTACAACACCCCCAATAATCGGAGCCCCATCATCCAGGCAATGCAAAACACTGCATGCAAAACATTAAGCTCAACGTGTATTCTGCCTCATGAGTCGGGCCAGACATTATCTGGGATAAGCCTATTCATTGCCATGGAGGCCAAGAAATCTCACTCCAGCCCTAAAAGGTCAGCCTCGGCATGGATGCCAAAGTCACCCAGAACAATAAGTCTTGGCATCCTCAACACCATCTCCAAAACCAACTTAGCCAGGATGAATTTAGGACTGCTGCAGTACACAAACAATGAACAAGGTAGACACTACCCTTTCAGGATCAGGTCTCTAGGCTTTATTGTTTTGGGGGTTGAAACAGGGAGAGTGGATCCAGATCTGTCTCCACTGTCCAGGAGAACCAGCAACACAGACCCTTCTAACTAGCCAAGGTGGTTCTGAGTCACTATACAAAATAAGGGTCTCTTATACAGCATAGGATTACGTGAGGCAATGGGAAGGGTGAACAAAGGAGAAAAAGAAGGTGAGTCAAGAAGTTATTTAAATATTAGTTCATTGGGAGATGTGAATGTGCCTGCAGCTGCAGTAACATTAACCAATTGGTGCTCAAGCCAGGGAGGTGCCAATGGCCACTAGAGTTAATTAGGGAGACAACCTTTCAGACTCGTGGAAGGACATCGACCGCTTGTCCTTACAAGGCCTTCTTGCTTGTTTTAGCCATTTAATGAGATGCGGGCTGCCTTGTAAATGCCAGGACATGTCAGAACATGCCAACAGGGAGGCTCCAGGGCAGGTGAGGGGGTGGAAGAGGTGAAGCGGTTCTCCGGGGTGGGAATGTAACAGGAAACAAGTGCAGATAGATAAGGGGAAACAAGGTCATGAAGAACCTTGAAGGAAAAGAAAAGGAGTTTGCACTGAATGCATTCAGTTAGAGGGAGCCAATGGAGGGAGTCAGACTTTGATCCCTATTGGTGACAGGCAGTGACTGCATAGGGCAGGTGACTTCAATTCCTGGCAGAGCTCAGGAAGAGGTGTGGGGGAGGAGCCCAATGCACATATGCTGATTCTCTCACTATCTCCACTATCTTTTCTGTAGCCACTGCCGATTCAGGCCAGCTGTATATTACATTACATTGCGTTACACTTTTTATTTATACTCCGCGCTCTCCCAACCCAAGTTGGCTCAAGGCGGCTAACATCAATATATAAATACAATATTGGGTCTTTATCCTACACAGGGAAAACCCACCACTACAGTACACCACAATACAAAGAAAAACTACTATCCAATTTAACAGGAGGCCTCCTCATAACCTTTACCAGTACGAAACTTGCATTGGGTAATTCCACCAGCGACCCCTCCATCCCAACCTCCTGGCCCCTTCGTGCCACGCCCCCAGCACGCGCCTCTGACTTCCCCCGATGTTATGGGGAGCAGCCCTGCAGGAAGCCTCCCCTGGCCCCCACAAGGGTGGGGGGAGGAAGAGCTGTTCCGTGGCCCTTAACAGGCCAACTGCCACACCCCGCCCCCAATACCAGTTTGTGTCCTTTGCTGGGGGGGGGGGGAGGAAGATCTTGCCGGCTGGGTTGACTGCCACACCGCCTCTGGAGATCCTCGACAGCTGCCTCTTGCGCTCCATCGCTGAAATGAGAATCAGAATTATTCTCGCAATAATTTTGTGGGAATCGAGAATTGCGGCCAAGATTTTGCCGCTTTTTCAAACCTGAATCAGGATCTTGGACAAAACTCAATTTATCGGTTACCGCAATTTAGTGTTTATCATTTACCGTGTTTACCGGTTACTGTGGGGTTTTGCCATTTATCGGTTGTATCGGTATTGTGATTTACCATGTGCCATGTTTACCAGTTACTGTGATTTGCCATTTACCATGTTTATTGATTATTGGTTACCGTGATTACCGGTCATTGGTTTATTACCAAGTTTATTGGTTATTGGTTTTTATTGGTTATTTATTGGTTAATGGTTTATTGGTTTATTACCATGTTTATCGGCTATTGGATTTTTCTTTTGTTATTGGTTTATTGGTGTTTGTTGGTTTATTGGTTTGTTACCATGTTTATTGGTTGCTGGTTTATTGGTTTATCATCATGTTTATTGGTTACCATGTTTATCAGTTATTGCATTTGGCTCACAGGCAACCCGGTAAACAATGACATGGTAAATGATTGATAACCAACAACCCGGTAAACGATAAGTCGGTAACTGGGAATCCAGCGGTAAACGACAATCTGGTAAACGGTAATTCAAGAAAAATTCTCAACCAAGAATTGTCAAGAGATGGCAATTTTCTCGGTTATCGTTTCTCATTTAAAATAAGATGAGAATCGTGATTCTCTGTGATAACCGAGAAAAAAATCAAAATCGCGTTTCAGCCCTACTGTAGATCATCTGCCATGGTCTTGCAGTTAACCCAGTTGGGGAGCCACTGGCATACACAATCAAATCCATGCTAGAGTCTAAAAATAGGCACATGTACCTGATGGTCACCAGTAATAAGTGGTTGCATGTGGTACGTGGTATGTGGTGAGTTTCTATGATATTGAGCTTGCATCATTCCATGTTCATCTGAATGGTAAATAGTCTTGGACGTCAACAGCATGTGATAGTGAGCTGTCTAGTTAGACTCTGTACCTCTTAGTGCTTGGGCTTTTTTCATAGAATATTAATTCTGTCTAATCACATACCTCACAAGCAATGGAGCCAGTTATCTTGCTTTTCATCATTCCTGGAAAAACACCACTTTGAAATATCTTCTACTGCACCCTCCCAAGTGATTGCACTCCTGAAACTACTTACAAACCCATTGTGGGACTTAGGAGTTTTTAAGTACTTCCAGGATTTTACCGTATTGCGGCAACATCATTTTTTATAAGAATCAGTAACTGGAAAAATTACAGTGACTCTACAGTTAGGCCAGATTTTTGGTGGGTATCCTAGAGTTTTGCATTTCAGTAGCATAGACTAAATAATGTTGTAAAATTTGTTTTGTTATGTTCCTGGACATCCTTTCTGGTAATAAAATTCTTGTGTTCGGGGGGGGGGGGGACATACTGGTCAACTAATGGAATAATATGAAGAGGGCTTGAAGGAGTTGTCTTCTATTTCGGGCTCTTCCTGCCGGATGATCTAGGACAGTAACTAGCGTATAGGCACATTGTAGATTAGGAAATTGTAGATGCTACTCATGGAACTGCCAACATCCCATTACTATTATTACTTCTCATTCATGTTGTAGTCTCAGTGGTATCTAGCTCACCCTTGCAAACAACCCTGTAATGTAGACCATTGTTGTTCCCATTTTACATATGGGGAACTGAGGCTGAGAGATAACGTCTTTTCCAAGGTCATCCAGCAAGTTCATGCCTTAGACAAGACTTGAACCCTCAGCTCCTGGGCCCAACATCTTATCCACTAGGCTACACTGGCTCTCAAAATTACACTTGAAATAGGTTTTGCTTGTAAATAGCTCTTTCAATCCTCCAGGAAAATAGCAATAACAAAAATAAATCCTATGCATTTTTTGGCATGTGTGCACATGAAGCCTATTGTTTAGGGCCTTTGATGTCAATGTCAGATTAAATTCTTGTGCAGGCTTCATGCATTCCAAGGAAAGTCTACTCTTTTCCTGTTCTTGTGGGTTTTGTGCCGTCGCTCTGATAATATAAAACCTTGGGCTGGTCTAATCTTTTGTTTATTATACTGTCAAAGATTATTCCCAAGTTTTGGTGTGAACTTCATTTCTACACTTGTTTTGCTTTTGATTATAAATAAACATGCAAGTGGGGTCCATGAATAAAGTTGAAATAACACGCGTGAAGGAAGTACTGGCATAAAATATGAGCCTACAGAGTCTCAGTCGCCGGAACCTCCAGGCGGTGCAGGGCCTGAGGCATTTGGGGAGGGCCTCCTTCCCCGGTCCATGTGTAAACTAGAAATAACAACATATCTATAACACTTGGGCTTGGAATGCTGGGGAGCCCTGGCCTATGATCAGGATGTTTAGGTTTAACTTGATCAAAAATTAATTGTAGTAACATTTCATTTTTCTAATGGGCTAGTTAGTGTATCTATCACTCATTCCTTTGTTTGGAGGAAGCCCATATGTCCATTTTGCTCAGAGCCCTGACTTCCCAGGAACCGGCACTGAAAATATGGCAAGAAAAATTAAACTCCTCAGTGCTGCAAGTCGTTTGACAAAGTTTGAACATAATTCTTTTTGTAGTCTTTGAGAAAATTAAGCCTAATTAAGAAAACCCTACAAATTTGTTGCCTCGCAGTGTTCCTTCTTGTCTCAAGATGGTGCGAGAGGCAGACAGTTGTAAGAACTTGGTACTATTCACTTCCAGTTTAATTTGATCTTGTTCTTAATTTTGACAGATTGTTTTTTAATTTCCCCATCTGTTCTGATGTCTCAAGTGACTGAAGCTTAAGAAAAATAACATCTTAATATCTAATCCGTTTTTAATATATTGATACAAGTTATGTAATGTGACATCTTCCTCTCCAGATGTTAAGGAAACACAACAAGAGGAAAGGCTGAATGTTCTTTGGCAGATGGTGGAACCAGAGCATTCAGACTTGAATGTTTGTATATCCTTCAAGGAGTCTCCACCATCCTCTCTAACTTTAGACTGTGTAAACGAGTGCTAGCTGCCAGGTACCTTGCTGGCACTACGTTAATATTTAATAATAATTTCATCCAGCTGCCACTGATATCCTGCTTCTTCTGGTGACATAAACTTCCTTAGACCTGTGACCCACACAAAGGAAAGTTGAATGGAGCAGCAATAAAAAAACTAAAGCGTTACCGTTACAGGAATGGAATTGTCACAATGGTGTCCAAAGAGTGAGAGAGAAATAGTGCTGCAGGGGCTGGCCAAATAATTTTACCTTTCAACAAATTTTAAACCCTTGCAACCAAGTCTAGCAACAAAGAATATGTAGCTGGTCAAAGAGCAGAATACCCACCTAAGGAAGATTACCGCACCATGGCTGTTTGGAGGTGCAATGCGGATTCAGATAAGATAAACCCCAGTTCTCCATGTTTTTTTTACATGCGTGGGGCATGTCCAAGGGCAGGGAGACCTTATTCGCCCGGGCAGGGGAACTGGATCTGCAAGGTCCAAGTGGGGATCAACAGATGAAACACACAGGTTCAGGCACACAGTGCAGATCAAAGCAGATGGGGATTCAGGCACGGACTCCAGATCAGGCAGAGAGGAATTCAGGCACGGACTCCAGATCAGGCAGAGAGGAATTCAGGCACGGACTCCAGATCAGGCAGAGAGGAATTCAGCCACAGAATGTAGAGCAGACTCAGACATGGGAAGCAGATCCAATCCCCACAGCAGGAGAGTCAGGTCACCTGCCCCAGGGGTGTGTGTGACCACATGGGCCAAAAGGACCCTACAGCCACACCACAGGCTCCATTTAGAGTACTGCGGTGGCACCACAGGGCAAGCCAGTGCCTCCACTTACCCAGGGATTTCAGTTCGAGGCTGGGTTCTAACAGCTGCTATGGGAAGTATATGCCTTTTCTCATGGATTGCATATTAGTCTAGTTCCCTAAACTATCAACAGTAGCTTGAATGTACCTGTGTAAGCTTGGGAAGGGTGGTCAGGGTGGGGATTTGAACCTCAGCTACATCTGTATGAGACTCTAAGGTGGAAGACCTGGGTCTCTTAGGCTCATAAACCTGTTAGTCACCACCACACCGTTAGAGGAGGCCTCTGTGCTAACCCGCTGGGGCTACACACTCCCTCTAGCTGAGGCAGAACAGCCTGAGCTTCACAGGTCCACCAGGACAAGCCCTCATATGTGACCCTGGGAAGGGTAGTCAGGGTGGGGATTTGAACTGGGGACCTCGGCTTCATCTGCATGAGTCTCTACCCTCTGAGCTAAAAGACCTGGGTCTGTTAACTCTGAGAGTAGCAAGCTCATGAGCCTGTGGGTGGTTAGTCACCACCACGCAGCTAGAGGGGGGCCTGCATGCCAACCCTCTGAGGCTACGTGGGCCCATGGAGACCTTAGGTGGGCTCGTTAGGTGGCCGCCTTAGGATTTGGCAGAAGGGTATTAAGGGTTAGATAGGGATTGACATTAAATAGGTAGGAAAGAGGAGGACAAGGAGTCATCCTTACTTTCCCTACACAGGGATCAGTAACAAACCTGAGTATCCCATTATTTGGGTTACCATCTGTTTTAAAATTTCTGTATAAATAACATATTTTATGTATTTATTTATTTATTTCAACTTCTATACCTCCCTTCCCCTAAGTCTCAGGGCAGGTTACAAAATAAAAAGTTCTGACAAACCACTCAAGGAAGGGCATTCCAACTGGGGGAGCAACCAAAAACGCCTCTCTGTGCACCCTCACTGTTTGAACCTGAGGGGGCGATGACTGCAGCAATTGTGATGGAGGCAGCGTATCAACCATGTAATTGACACTCACCTAGATGCTTGGGAAGCCTGAGTGTCTTGATAAACTGGTGTCCAGATTATTATTAGTATTAGTAGTAGTAGTAGTATTTATTATTATTTATGTTTATTATTGTTTGTTGTTATTATTTATTTTATTTATATAGTGCCAGCAATGGACCTGGCACTGTACAATCTATAGTTACAGATAGGTAACCCATAAAGGTCTTACAGTCTTATTAGATTGTAAGCCCCTTGGGGGTAGGGACCTGGGACAAAGGAGGGGAAGACGAGCGAGAGGTGAACATCAGGAGAGACGAGTACATTCATGAAGTTGAGAAGTTGCATGCTCACATGCTTCACTTAGTTACATGAAGTTAGATTCTGAGTGAGGGGAGGAAAGGATGCAGTATCACTCATGACAAGCTAGGGAAAGGCTGACGGAAGAGGTAGGTTTTCAGAAGGGATTTGAAAGTTTGGAGGGAAGGAGTGGAGCAAATGTATCCAGGGATGGAGTTCCAGACATGAGGTGCAGCAAGGGAAATTAAGTGAAGACGTTTAGAGGAGCAAGGAGTTCGCAAGCAGGAGAGGGTGGAAGCAGAGGATGAGTGAAGCTCCCGGGCAGGAGCATGGCAGGATACAAGAGCAGAGCGATATGGGGGAGCAAGGTCATGAATAACCTTGAAGGTGAAGACCAGGAGCTCGTGCTGAATGCGTTCCTGTAGAGGGAGCCAGTGCAGGCAGAGAGAAAGGGCTGTACATGGTCAAAGCGACGGACAAGGTGGATGATTTTGGTTGTGGAGCATTGAATGGAGATGTGGGGGGCCAGATCAGAGCAAGGGAGGCCAGTAAGGAGGAAGCTGCAGTAGTCAAGGCGAGAGATGACTAGAGCATGGACTAGGGTTTTTGCAGTGGCAACAGTAAGGCAAGACAGGATTTTAACAATATTGTACAGAATGAAGGAACAGGATTTAGTAGCAGCCTGCATCCGAGACTTAAAGGAGAGGGAGGAATCAAAGATGAATCCCAGGCTACACGCCTGAGGGACAGGCTGGAAGGTGATTCCCTCAGCGGAAATTGAGAGGGAATTAGGAGGGGAACATTTCAGGGGAAAGGTGAGCAGTTCAGTCTTGGCCATATTAAGCTCAAGTTGGCGACAAGACATCCAGGGAGAGATGTCAGCAAGACAGTCAGCAATACGAGTCTGGATGGAGGGGGGGGGGAGCGTTGGAGTGGAGAGAGAGAGTTGCGTATCATCAGCATACAGGTGAAACTGGAAGCCATGGGTTTCAGTGAGTTTACCCAGAGAAAAACTGTAAAAGGAGAAAAGAAGCGGGCCGAAGACGGAGCCGTGGGGAACTCCCACAGAGGGGAAGCAACGTAGAGGAGGTACCAGCAAGAGAAACATTGAAGGAGCAGTTTGAGAGATATGAAGAGAACCAGTTGAGAACAGAGTCCTGGAAACCAAGGAGCGTAGCGAATCCAGGAGGAGGCCATGATCAACAGTGTTAAAGGTGGCAGAAAGATCGAGGAGGACAAGAACAGAATAGAGGCCCTTAAACTTAGCTAAGAGAAAGTCATTGGTTATTTTGGCAAGGGCAGTCTCAGTCGAGTAGAGAGGACAAAGCCCAATTGGAGGGGGTCAAGGGAGGAATTTGAAGAGAGGAAGTCCAGACAGTGCATGTAGACAGCTCACTCCAGGAGCTTGGAAGTGAAGGGTAGGAGCAAAATGGGGCGATAGCTGGAAGGGTCAGATGAGTCAAGACTAACCTTCTTGAGAATAGGGGAGATGGTAGCATGTTTGAAAGCCAATGGAAATGACCCAGTACAGAGGAAGCGATTGATGATGTGCAGCAGAGAAGGCACAGTGGTGGGGGCAATCACCGTTAGGAGGCGAGAGGGGATGGTGTCAAGGGGGCAGGTGGAAGTGTTGGATGAAGATGTGACCTCATCAAGAGAAGCTGGGGAGAAGAGAGGCAGGAGGAGGAACATCAGGGAATGAGGTGAGACGCGATTGCAAAGCGGTGTTTGTCAATCTTGTTGAAGAAGTAGAGAAGATCTTTTGCGGGAAGTGAGGAAGGGGAGGGAGGACAGGGAGGCTTCGGGAGGGAAGCAAATATGGAGAAGAGACTCTGTGAGTTGTGGGAGTGGGATTCAATTAACATAGCATAATAGCAGTCTTCAAGGTCAGCCTTACCCTAAGCAGGGTCCCGAGTGGGAAAGAAATGCGGGGCCCCATATCTTCCTCTGGCAACCAGCGGATCTAGGAGCACTCCCCGACTCAGGGGGTGCTCCCCGGCCCAGGGGCAGCGCACTACCCACGCCTGGGCTCGGGGATGGACAGAGGGTCACTCACTTCCGCCCATCCCCAAGTCTGAGTGGCCATTCAGATTCCAGCAACCGAATCGGATCACTTACCTGATCCGGTGCTGGTGCCGCCTCCGGCCTGGGCCCCACACTAGGCTCCCCGCCCCCCCCCCCCCCCCCCCCCCCCCCNGGCCCCCCCCAGGGCCCCCCCCCCCCCCCCCCCCCCCCCCGCTGCCTGGCACAGTCTTAGCCAGGGAAAATGAGGGAGAGCGAGGCAGAGGCCCCGCCTCTCCCTCATATCCCCTGGCCGAAACAGCCAGGCAGGCAGCGGAGGGGGCCAGCGGCGTGGGGGAGAGGTGGGGCCTCTGTCTTCTCCTCCCTCACTTCCGGCAGAAGTGATCGAAGAAGCAGAGGCCCCACTTCTCCCTCACTCCGTGGGTGCCCCCCCCTGACTGTCCATGTCTCTCAGCCAGGGTACACAAGGGAGAGGCGGGGCCTCTGCCTCTCCCTCATTTCCCCTGGCTGAGACTGTGCCAGGCAGCAGAAGGGGGGGGGCACGGAGTGTGGGAGAGTCTCTGCCTCTCCCTCACTCCTGCTGCTCACCCTGGACCCAATTTTTTTAAAAAAAATAAAAATAAACAAATAAGAATTGAACCCAAACCTGCAGGGCCTCCCCAAGCGTGGGGCCTTGGGCGACCACCCCTAGCCACCCCATGGTAAGGCCGGCCCTGGCAATCTTTGGCCAGGGAAAGGGCATCACTAAATGCAGAGAGTGCAAACTTAAAGTGGAGGAAGTCAGCAAATTCGTGAGACTTCTGCCAGAGGCGTTCAGTGGCTCAAGAACAGGCTCTGAGGTGGTGGATGGTAGGGGTGAGCGAAGGACGTGGGTTTATTTGACGAATAGGACGGCAGGAGAGGGGAGCATGAGAATCAAGAGTGGAAGAAAGGGATGAGTTGAATATGAAGACAGCAGAGTCCAGGCAGGTGGTACAGGAAACAGATGAGAGATGGGGAGAGACGGAGGAAGCAAAGTTAAGAGGGTCAATGGATTGAAGGTCAAAGAACAAGAGGTTGAGGAGGTAGGTGGGGGCAAGTGGGAAAGATGGAACGAAGCAAGGTGATGGTCAGAGACAGGAAGGGCATCAAAGGAGAGATCCAAGAGAGAACCGTTTTTCGATAAGACTAGGTCAAGGGAGTGGCTGTCATGGTGCATCGGGCCGTCAGTCCAGAGGCAAAGGTCAAAGAAAGATTTCAGCAAGAGGAAGCGGGAAGCAGCACTATCAAAGGGGGTGTCCAGATGGATATTGAAGTCTCCAAGAATGAGGGTGGCAATGTTGCCATCTGAAAGAAAGAAAAAGTAAACCATGCATCAAAGTCAGAGAGAAAAGAGGAGGTAGAACCTGGGGGGCAGTAGATGACAGCCGTACGGAGCTGGAGGGGCAAGTAGACCCAAATGCAGTGGACCTCAAAGGAAGAGAAGGAGTGAAAGTGAGGAGCGGCAAGGGGTTGGAACTGGCAAGATTTGGCAAGGAGCAGGCCACTGCCACCACTTTCAGAGTGTGGTGTGTGGGTGAAGGAGAGACCACCGAAAGCAGCAGGAGTGGCAGTGTTGGGAGCGGAAGCCCAGATGAGCTGGGCTTCTTGTCCTGTTCCCTCCCCTGGCCTTAGCCCCTTAGGCTCACCCTTGTGTTTGGTGCAATATGACCTTGTCGCTGCTGCACCATAAACTCCAACCCCCCACCCCACCCTCCCACACACACACACCCCGGTGCAACTACCTACTTACCCTGGGATCACCATTTAAGATAGAATGGAATGTGAAATGCTTCTGTAAGTTTATAAAGAGATCTTCTGTTTACTTTGTCTTGCACATCAGATAACAATAGTTGGTATTGGTTATTCAGTCAAACGTTAAAAATCGATATACCTCACACCACTAATGCAGTTATTATTGTGGCTTTGCCTGTAGCCTGCAGATAGTCTCATCATCGCCTATTGCACCGAGGTATATGTATGAATCATAGTGTGATAAATGATCTTAATAATTATACATGCTCCACCGGGGCAGAGCAGATAAGGAAAAGATAGCATGGTAGTGATTATTGTGGTGTTCGTTTGCTTTTGTGGGGTTTTAAGGATGCTGACTTAGAACATGTCTCTGAAGCCAATTTCTTGCAGGTAGTTAAGGGGAGTAATTGCAAATAAGTGGTTTCAGAACTGCAACCCTTTTGTCTGAACTTTTTCCTGTGCTCGTAGTACAATTAAAATCTGAGAATACTGAAACTGAAAAAGTTTACAAACAGTTCCTTTCCTCTCCTTTTTCAGTACACAGATTGATTCAGATATGGGCAAATAGTGCATTGCCCCTGTTAGATACGTGAGTCTTCATTACAGTAACAGGAAAAAGGAGCGGATGGGGGGAAATATAAAACCACGTAATTGGGCAGGAGCAGCATCTGAAATAGCTTTGAACTTGTTGTTTTTGCAAATAACTAAATTGCCATTTGGAAGTGCTTGTGTTAAAGGCCCCAACTCAGCAAGATGCATGCACAGAATTGAAACAGGTACGCATTTGCTACCCACAAGGAATTCCCACATTTTCGAGTAGTCTATCGGGTACCTGATCGTAACCCAAGTACCAAGTCAAGCACCCAGTTATCCAAAAATGCCAGGTATTGCCATTACTGGGTTACCTTTTAACTAATTGGTAAATGGTAAGTTGATACCAGAATTTGGAAAAATGGGATGGGAAGCCAGAAAAACAGTATGGGGAGTCGAAAAAGTGGTCCCAGAACTTGGAAAATTGGGATAAAAAACAGTAAATTAGTAACGCAGTTACCTCTCCAGGCATTAATCAGGTACCACTTAGTACCTGGTGTTACTGGGTTGGGTCAAGAACTGCAGTTCCAACAGATAAACCCATTTTTGTGGATCTTTTTTTCAGTTCTGAACAGGCGCTCTCTTGTCTCTACAAGGCTCCATTGACCTCAATGGGACTCAAGTGCCCAGGGGATGCCTTGTGGGGTTTCATTCCAGAATGAAGTGCCTAGCTCTGCCCCTCATATCAGAAATACTTGGATTATTTTCAGAAGTCAATGAGAACGATAGATAACCAGCTCCTTAGCTCATATCCTTATGGTTGTAATCTGTCTGGGTCCTGGTCCAAATGTCCCAAAATCAGTTGTCCCTGATTACTGTGTACTGCTTTCTTCGGAGTTCATTGACCTATGTGGTTGTTTTTTTCCCCTCCTCTTTCCTCAGTGTGTCCATACTGATCTTTAATACGTCTCGGCAGTGCTTTGTTTTGGTGAAGCAGTTCCGCCCAGGTAAGCCTTCCCTTTACCTTTATACCCTCAAGTGAGGCAAACTGTTAAGGGCTTAGCAGGAAAAAAAGATGGTGGGGCTATGGAATGGTATCATGAAATAGTTGTTCCATGTCCGCCCTATAGTTAATTATTGTAGAATAAGATGCACTTAAGAAGTAAGCTCTGACTGTCAGGAGCAGGGAATAGATCGTCTGTTGGGTACTGTTTCCAAGCAACCAAAGATTGGCCACTGTCAGACAGGATGCTGGTCTCATGGACCATTGGACTGACCCAGTCCGGCACTACTTACGTTCTTACTTACGAAAAGTTTGTAAGTAGGACAACCATTTAGCAGCTAAATGCTAAATGCCATTTACCTCCTGCAAGAACCAAAAATAAGGACTATTGCTGTCCTTCTGCCTGATACATGGACAATCTTGTTTTATTGTGTGTCACAAAGCAGAAGATGTTTGATTGTTGTCATTCTTCTTTTTAAGCTGTACGTATTTTTATTTAGGGCCTTTTCCACAAAATGTAAATCCAGGGGATGCTACCCCTTTGTCCAGGCATATTCGTGTGTGTCTCAACAATTGGGGGATAGAGGGAAAGTTACAAGGGGTGTGTGCCAGGCATTTGAACTCCTGGTTTAGCCAGGTGTTCCTACCCGCAGGAGGCTCTAACCCCTGTGGGCAATGTTTGTGTAGACACTTAAAGAGGTAATCAGTCCCCCAGCTACACCCTCGCTACATCCCAGACTCTTTCACAGGTCGCCTTCTGGGCAGTTCTGAATATTTTCTTCCCTTTGTTGACTTCCCCCAGAAAAACTGCATCCCCGGAAATGCTTTAATCATGCAAGGTTGCAGTGATGAACAAAGGAGTGAGGAGAGGATTGGTGCCCCCAAAGCGTTCGTGTGAATGCTCCCAGAAGGATGTTCCTACTTCCCACAGATTTTTACATACCTGCTGCTCTTAACCACTGCCAGATCCAAAGGAGTTGGCACCACATGTGGTGATGCAGGCCTCTTCCTAACACAAGAATGTTTCACGGACACACGTTGACTTGTCCTTTAGAAAAAAGAAAGAGTTACCCAAACTAAGTTTTTGATGTTCAGTTAAAAATAGCATCCCCGTCAAGAAATGCATTGCAGATCCTATAAGCCTATGAATATGTTGTTTCTCGTTTATTCCTGGTCTCCTTGTGTTGGGCCCTCTAGAGGCTGGGCCTCCCCACATTTGAAGCTCTCGGAGCCTCTGTTTTACACGAGTGCTTCTAATGTTACTCTTGTCATTTCAAGTTTATTCATGGAATCCATATATTTGAGGTCCCCTAACACATGGACCCACTGTGACAGCACAATCTGCACTTGGCTGTGTCTGGCCCCTGCTTGACACTGTTTGGTGGAAATTAAATTTAATCTTCTTAAAATCAACTGTGTATAATTCTGGCAGTATTTAAACCTCTTTGTGGTTTGTTTGTTTGTTTGTTTGTTTGTTTTAAAAAAAGTCTGAAGGGTTTTTCATTTCTTGTTGCTAGGAAACAGTTTCACAAGCACTCTGGTGATTTGGAAACTTTATGATTCTGTCTCTTGCTGTCCATACTTGCTCATAGTGGTTAGAAGAAAGTTTTTCTTTCTTTCTTTCTTTCTTTCTTTCGCTTACAGCATATGTAAATATATAACACTCCCCACCTGTCAAACGCTTGGCCAAAAATAAAGGTCTTGCATAGGAGCGGACTGTCCATCTGGCCAGTACAGTTGGGGCCCATCGGCCCCCCCCCCATTTAAAAGTGAATGTTTATTTATTTTATTTTATTCCATTACTTAATACCCCACCCCTGCCATCAGCAGTCTGAGTATAAACCCACCCAGCCCCCACTGCCCCCAACTACCCCTCTCCCTCACCAAATGCCTGGCAAAACAGCTAGATTTTACACTTCCTTCAAAAGGAGGGAAGATCTGGGGGCATGTGGGTGGGTTTGTCAATATTGCATTTTTCTAATGACGGCTGCTAGGTCACTGAAAATGCCAGAACTGATTTTAGGTCCCAGTCCGCTACTGGTCTTGCATTGCCTCCAGAAAATGCTTGGGCTTCAATGGACCTCCATGGGAAGGAAGTTCCACAGCACTGGGGTAGCAACTGAGAACACCTCTCTGTGAACCTGGCTAGCAGGTGATACCCACAAAAGAGCACTGCTCGCCAACCACGGGGATCGCAACGGAGAATAGTGGGAGAGGGGGACTTTCAGATATGTGGGGCCAAAGTTCAGCATAATGCAGCAGCATTACAACTTGTAACTCATGACTCCATTCCATTTTCTGTTGTAGGGAGCAGGGATTATTTCTACACTTATTTCAATCCTTGTGTCTATGTGCCGTTGAAGCAGAACTGCTTATTTGGCTGTTACTTTCCTTTAGTCGTTCTAGAACGTCGGTAATGACAAACAAGTTGGCATGTTCCCATTTTCGAGTAGGTGCAAAATTCAGTTTTGAGCGGGGGCTCATACGAGACCCATTATGTTACTGCAAGTCCCGTTTAAGTCTTTTGCTCCTGTGCAGTACACAGCTGGATATAGATTGGATGGGGCCAGCATAAAACAAACTAAATTATTTTTGCAGCTGAAACAATCATAGACTCGTAAGGGTTGGAAATAATGTCAAGGGCCAAAATGGGATGTTTAATTGTTTAATTCTTTGCTTGTTTTTTTCAAGATCGGTTTGGTATGAAAGAACTTCATTAAGCTGCCAGGCAAGGTGAAAATGCATGACTCTGTAGGCAAAAGAAACAGAGAAAATAGTAATAAATAGAGGCCCATAAATAATCTAGCCAAGTCTAGCCCCCTGCTAAACTAGCTGCATGGTGTCTTGATATAACAGTCACAAAGATCAGAGAGTCCCTTCCCTTGCATGCCCGTGCGCTCTCTCCCTGCCTAGTTTAGATTCTTGGATGGCTTTTGCTATCAGAGTACGTCAGAGTCACTAACATGTTTATCCTTGCAACACCCCCACTAGGTAGGGAAGTGTTGCTGTTCCCATTTACAGAAGGGGAAATGAGTCAGAGAGATACTGAGTGACTTGACCCAGGTCAAACAGGAAATTGGTGATGGAGCAGGGAATTTAACCTCATTGGTGGTTATGCGGGAGGGCTGCAGAATTATTAGTATGGTAGAAAATAGAGGCTAGACTTCCTGCATCCACAGCTAGCATCCTGGCCATCAGACCGTTTTTTTCTTTCCTTCTGGCCAAACAAGCAGTCAAACACCTGCTTGACTGTTGTAGGTTAACCCACTGCAACAGAAGGTTAAGATGAAGATCTATCCTGCTGCCTGGAGCAAAGCAGTAGCCTAACAGCAGAATGATAGGCCATGTATCTTTGAAATTTTGATCATTTGTCAATGATGGAAAGCCATTTAATGGGTTGGTATGAGTGGCTGTTTTACTCAGCAGCATAGCAGTAATAGGGACAGGGGTTTTAGCTGCAACATGGGCCATGAGCCTGGGGCCCCATGCTTCCTGGTGCAACTGTATTCCCTGGTTCCGGAAGGGGACCTCGTTCCAACCTAGCTACAGCCCTGCTTATTTTTTTTATTATAATTTTTATTTAAAATGTATATCCTGCCCCTCCTGCCCTCAGGGCAGCCCAGGGCGGTGAACAACATTCAATAAAAACAATATATAAAAATTTAAAACAATTTAAAATACAGTATGTGGGGAAACCCCACCCCTCACCAAAAGCCGCAGAACAGCCAGGTCTTACATACACGCCAAAACAGCAGGAGAGTGGGAGCCAACTGAGCCGCCTCTGGGAGCGAATTCCACAGCACAGGGGCAGCCACCGAAAAAGATTTAACATCGGTGGGCACCCGCCTCGCCCAGGGAACCTCCAAAAAGGCTCCCACGGACAATCTCAAGGGTCGCACGGGCACATGGGGAGTGAGGCGATCCCGCAGATAAGTAGGGCCCAGGCCGTGAAGGGCTTTAAAGGTTAAAACCAGCACCTTGAACCTGGCCCGGTACTTTATAGGCAGCCAGTGCAGAGCCCGGAGCACTGGTGTCATGTGCTCCCTGCACCCCGCCCCCATAAGAAGATGGGCCTTAGCATTCTGCACCAGCTGCAGCCTCCGGACCAGCTTCTCGGGCAGCCCCACGTAGGGCGCGTTGCAGTAATCCAGCCTCGAGGTGATGAAGGCACGGATGACAGTGGCGAGGTCGGAGTCTGAGAGATACGGCCGAAGCCGCCGGACAAGATGTAACTGCCAAAACGCACTCCCCACCACGGCCACAACCTGAGATTCCAGGCTGAGCTGTGAATCGAGGAGCACACCCAGACTCCGCACTTGAGAGACCATGGGAGGGCGAGCCCACCCCAACAAGAGGAGATTCAACCACCCCCAGGTCCCCCAATCCCTCGCCCACCAACATCACCTCTGTCTTGTCAGGATTCAACTGCAGATGGCTCGACCTCATCCAAGCCCCCACAGCTGACAGGCACTGGGAAAATAAGGAAACTGCATTGCCTGGGTCAATGGAAAAGGAGAGGTAGAGCTGAGTGTCATGAGCATACTGATGACACTGCATGCTCTGAAACCCCCTCACGATCTCCCCTAACGGCTGCATATAGATGTTAAACAAGAGGGGGGACAGAATGGCACCCTGTGGGACTCCACACGTGAGGTCCCAGGGGGAAGACGTACACTCCCCCAAGACCACCCGGTGAGTTTTCCCAGCCAGGAACACAAAAGGATAGGACCAAATTGTCTTTTAAGTGTAAACATAGAGTGCAGCCATTTTCGCATTTGCTCCAGCTCAGTGCCACACCTTGCAGTACATTGTTGGGCACCCCTCATTTTGCTAGGCAGTAGGTCACCGTTTTTCCACTTTAATTCAGCCCATGTTGTGGAAGACTCTAGTTACCGTCACTACCCATGTACTATAGGGTTTTCAGGTGAAAGAATAATGACCTTTCAGGGGGTTGTATTTATTTGCTGTTCCAGTGACTCAACATCAACAGCGCCCACGTCTTGAGTCACCAGCCATTTTCTCCCTCCGAGGGCTCCCAAACAACTGGTGTAAACAAAGAGAAATTAGTTTAAACAGACAACAATCTGTTCACATGGTAGCAAATCCCGCTCCCTCTACCCCTTTACCCCAGTGGCAAGGACTAGGTTCGAGGAGCCTCTCTAAATCAGGATTGCTTTCTCACTCACCTCTGCCCTAGAAAACAAGCAAGCTTCTTTTTTGTTACCCCAAATTAACTCCTTCAGGTTTACTGTACCCTGGTTTGATTCATGCAGCTCTGCTTTATTTCCAAACCTGCTGGAGTTGAAGGACCTTCATGTATCCATGAGATCTCCAGGGGTTCCACTTCTGAAAATCCAAAATAATGGACCCTTTTTGAAAAGGAGTGTTGATAATATCCCTTCCTAAAAACAAAATCTGCAACAAAATGCACCCTGATTAGGGCTGAAAAGAGATTAGGCAAAAACAGGAATCCCCATCAAAATCACAGTTCCTGATGGTGTCTCGGTTGAATTGAGAAAATATCAGTACACGTCAATGTCCCAATCAACATTTCATTTCTCGAATTGAGAAAATATCAGTACACGTCAATGTCCCAATCAACATTTCATTTCTCGATTTACCGATAAAGGGCTTGCAGAATCGCGTTTACTGCTTTGCAATTTACCGCTTTGCAATACATTTCAAATCCCAAGAGGTAATACTGATGCAGTACTACATTTCTTCTGTCTTCTCTGCTCTCCATTCTCCCTTGTACATCCTTGTCATTCATTGGCTAGTATGCCGATTCCTTTACAAATTGGCAAACAAGTTGTAGATTGGTCAAAGCAAAGGGAACAACATGCAACTACAATTCTTACTGCAGGCACTGGAATGGAGGCATTTTTTCTTTAAACTCGGTTTGGGAAGGCAGGGGTAGGCTAAGGGGTGGCCTATTCACACAGTGATTGGCTCAGAAATGTGGTAAACAATGAACAGACAGAAACCCAGAAGTAAAACAGTACCCTTGGCAATGCAGTATGCCGTAAATCAACGGTACATGGTACGCGATAAACGATAAAAAGTTGGTAAATTGAGACAGTGTCTTGTGGTATTTTGAGAGCTGAGAAATCCCATCAGTATCTGCAAATATTCAGAAAATCAATCCTGTTTCCTGAGAGGGTGAAATTACTCGGAAGTAGGAATTTAACTTCTTGTTTCAACCCTAGCCCTGATAAATTAGTTTCTTCAAAGAATACACGTTACAGTAAATGGATAAAGTTAGCAACGTATTGATATAGATTGGACACATTGATTATCCTTTCGTGCTTCCATGAAAATGGTATTTTGTTTTAAGTTGAAATCCTTTTCAAACTTCCATGAAGCTGAGCCTGGCTTTGGAAGGAAAAAGAACTTTTTAATGAAGATAATTGTGAGCTGAACCATGTGGGTGTATTGCAAGTATTGATTTGCCTTCCTTCTTCCCAAAACTGATGGGCTGGTTTAATCTGGCACCCCGAGTCTTTTGGCATTTTTACAATTACAGAGGAAACTATTCTAGTTATTTCCCCATATTAGTCATGTATTCCCATCTGAGTCTAGCTCAGATTTTAGAAATACATTAATAGGTTCTGTAATTTTTCCATGAGAACCTCATATGGAGAGCTAAAACTTACACCTACCACTAAAACCTACACCTGCTGTTTAGGTATCTTCAGTATTCTGCCTCTTGGTTGCAATATTTTTGTATAGCAAAATACAAAAAGAGACAATAAAAAAAGCCTTTAGGAAATGGTGGATTCAGTTTAACTGCAGAAGAAACTTGTCTGAATACCGTAACGTAGAATTTACATACCCTTAAGGGAGGGCATTACATAGCAGCTGTCTCTAGATTAACGCAAAAGGTCCTTGCAAATTCCATTCAGGAATCTGTGCAAGGAACTATGTGTTCAAAAGAGGGTTTTTCAAACAAACATGCATGCTTTTCATAACTCTGCCCAAATAACAGCTGAGTTGCCAGGCTGAAAGACTCATCATTGTGCACATGGTACATAATGTACAGCGCAGCTTCCCGGGAACATCAATGCATAGTTTGAGGTATGCATCTTGGCTAACAAATGGAAGTTGTCTTGAGCAATACATTGCTAGCTTGAACAAGCTCATCTTTCCTTTTCTAGTGCACATGGAACTTTAATAGAATGAGAAATTATGCTCAAATAAATGCCTCACAGAAATGAATTTAAAAATAGTGCCACCACCATTTTTATTTTCATTTATTCTACTAAATAGCATGGCTTTCAGTTATGCCCCTCTGTAGCACTTGTATGCATTTATGAAATGTTGACACAAAGTGTCAAATTGGACAGATAATTGCTTGTGCCAGTCTTTTCGTGCATACCGGTTATGGCTTTTTGTGTCCAATTTGTAGAAATTACACAGAAAAGTTCATCAAAAACTGGGTGTTCAAGAGAACGACAGATATATTGGTAGAGGGGAGGCAGCTTAATACTCCTGTAAATATGGTTCTATGCGATTAATGGTGTCTCTGAATGCTTTTTAAAAATGAATTTCAAAGCAAAATTATTATTATTATTATGATTATTAGCATTTGTATAGCGCCAGCTGTGTACCTGGCGCTTTACAGAACAATAAGATAAACATGGTCCCTGCCTACGGCTTACAATCTAATAGACACGGAGGGGGGAGACAAGGAGCGGGGACGTAGGGGGAGACAATTAAATGTTTCCTTTTTTGCTATTTAAATTGGCTCTGCACATAGCGGACTTTTCCAAGTTCAATGACATTGATTCTTCCCCCCGCCCCCATTTGTTTTTAGCGGTTTATATGTGCGAAGTGGAACGGCACCATCCTCAAGATTTTCAGAGTAAAAGCCAGGACAGCTGGAGTCCTCTAACAGATCCTTTACCTGCTACAGCCGGAGTGACATATGAACTTTGTGCTGGCATTGTAGACAAACCAGAACTTTCTTTGGAGGAAGTAGCTTGTGAAGAGGTCCTAGAAGAGTGTGGTTACAATGTTCCCATTTCCAGCCTGAAGAGAATCGCTTCATACAGGTAAGTGGTAGCCCACTGAGGGAATGTACTTAGTAGTTTTCAAAGGACAGTTGCTAGGATGTTTTGAAAATAAATAATTTTCCACGGCTAGGCAATGAATTGGAGGAAGCAATAGCTATCTACAAGTGTTTGAAAGGGCTATTCTTAGTATTTATTTATTTATTTATTATATAGTGTGAGCAATAATAAAAAGTAGTAGTAATAATTTTATTTCTCTAGTGCCCCCTCCCGCCAAAATGGGACTCGGAATGCTTTACAAAATAAAAATATAACAAAAATGTAAAATACTTTTACAATAAAAATCCAGTTTAAAACAATTGATAATATCGACGGTATAAAGGTATAAAGGAAGGTATAAAGAGGGGGGGAAAGGACGCATGAAAGGAAACCAGCAGTGGATCCTAAAAGCACCTGGAAAATAAATAAAGTGTTCAGGTGCTTTTCTAAGGAGGAGGGAAGAACTAAGACGGACCTCTGGAGGGATTGAGTTCCACGCTGAGCGGCCTGTCACAGCAGAGGCCCAATTGCCCACCTACTTAAGACATGATGGCGAGATCCCCAAACAGCGGGTGTTTTCTGAGCACCGATACCCATCAGCTCAAGGCCCCGGCAGCAGGTCCCATATATCGCCAGGGCCTATACCATTCAGGGCCTTAAAAACCAGCAGCGTCATCTTAAACTCAATCTGCCAGCAAGGTACTTGACACTGTACATTCATTAGGTCCTTCCCTACCCCCAGGAGCATACACTCTAGTAAAGAGAAGGGAGGGGAGACGAGAGAGGGGAACATAGGGAGAGACTGGGATACAGTCGTGAACTTCAGAAGTCACAGGTGCTCTTGCTTAGCTTAGTCCCAGGGGAGAAGGAGACCAAGCCTCAGTGAGCAATCTATGGGGTTGAGGAGCGAGGGAAAGCCTGATGGAAGAAGTAGTTTTTAGGAGAGATTTGACGGCTGGAGGGGGAGGGAGCAGAGTGAATGTGTTCAGGGTGGGAGTTCTCGGCCTGGGGAGCAGCAGAGGGAAGAAACAAAGACATTTCCAAGAGTGGTGAGGTTTTATTCAGGTGGGTATAAGTTGCTATAAACAAGGAGCAATGATCTGAAGTAAGTTGACAAAGTTTAGGGTTCACGAAATCTGTCAAGGTAGTGTCCCAAGGAAATGAACGGAAAGCAGGTTGTGTAGGACTTTAAAGACTAAACTGAGTGTCATGCACTTTCAAGATAGACAACGATTTTGCTGTCTCTGATTTCCATGACTAATTTATTTATTTATTTATTTGACAGTTTATTATCCCATGCCCTCGGGGCGGCTAACAATTTAATATAAAAAATACAATAAAATAACACAATTAATAACTGAGCTTCACCAATAGGCTTTCATATCTGCATCAATGGGACTTTGTCCCAAGGTGAAGACTCAGCCAGTAGGTCTCTTTCCAGCATCGGGACCAATAATAAGTCTTTTTGTGAAACCAGATATATTTTATAACCTCATTCTTGCTGGCTCAATGACAGTCTATTTTGCACGTATTTTTTCAAAATTCATTTTAAAATATTGAATGATAAATTCCAGCAGAAACAAGAGGAAGAAGCCAACAGTGTCTGTGTGTAGTGTTTGAAATTAAAGAAATACCAAAAACAAAATAATTTAAAATGAAAATCTGCTTTGAGCCTGCTGCCACCTTTCCCCCGACTGGAATTTTGCAAAAGGCATCCGTTACCATTATCAGAAATACACAAACAAATGTATAGAGTAGCTGTAGGTTTCTTTTTCTTTAACTTTCTTCATTGTTGCTTGACAACTCTATTGAACTAGATACTGCCATTTAAAAAAAAAAAAATGGGGAATTGAATACAAACCCACAGCTGTCAATCCTGGCACATGTTATTTCCTGCTGGATTAATGAGCAACGCTTCTGTTGTGGATGAATCACAGGAGTTGTCCCCCTGCAACTCCTTGCAGCTAGATGAGGGGTTAGGTCTGCTATAAGGAAAAGTGCTTTCTGAAAGATGAAACAAATGCATTTTTATTTATTTGGATTCTGATGTGTGGTAGTCACGTAGGTATGAGAGATAATACTATTTCCACTATAAACCCCCAGTTTATGGGGTTTGTAGCTCAACACACATACTTTGCACACCATACTTTCTCCCTCCTATTTTTTTTTTCTTATCACTTATCAAAGTATTTTTCAGTTGGGGTGGCCAACGTTTTCTTTGCAGTGTGATCACAGAAGTAAGATATTTAGAGACTTTGATTCTACATTGTCATCTCCATGTGTTTGTTCCCACACTGTAGCAGGGTAGAAAACGGCACCCTCCTGAATGTCACATGCTGAGGGTTAGCACTGAGGTCCCCACCAAAGCAGAGGTTACTGAGGGTGTGACTGGACTCTATAAGCCTGGCTGACCCAGGCTACAAGTGGCCCAAGGGAAGGCTGGAGCTCCTCATCTGTAGTGGGGAGTCAACATTATTATTATTATTTTATTTATTTTAAATTTATACCCTGCCCTGTCCCTGCCACTTCCCACGAGGGAAGTGGCAGTCCCACCACTTATCCCCCTTAAAAACATTAAAAATATATTTTTGTAAAAAGTAAAATAAACCCATCCCCATGGGACCAACAGTTCCCAGGTGGGACTCAGGGGTATTTTGGGGGGCTTATTTATTTAATGACTTGTTATACTATGTTATGTTGGACTGATGAAATAGATCTAGAAATAGAACCAAATAAAATGGATGAAATAGGTTGCTGAGGTAAAGGAACCCCAAAAGAGACTCTTTCTTACTGCACTGTGCCTTCGTGGAACTAGTGGGGATAGCACACCAGCCTTTCATGGGTTTCTGCTTAAATCAGCAGGGTTTTGCATACGTGCTGCTCTGTCCCTGCCAAGCTCTTTTGATATCGGCAGTGTTGCACACCAGCACAGTGGGCTTCCCATAGGGATCCCAGAGCAGGCCCTTGGCCTTAATCTTATTGGAATTCCTGAAAAGGACACCCAGCATGTTGTTAGACAATGGATCTCATCGAGGCCCAAGAAATGATCAAGATTCTAAGAGGGAATGAGCAGCTGATATGGATGGCAAGAACATCTAGGGCAGTAATAATGAATGGTATCAAATTTGTATGAAAGGATATAAAACTTCATACTTCAGCACTGAAAGCGATGTGTCGTTACCAGGGGCGAGGAGAAGAACTTCATGAGGAGGGAGGGTAGGATGTAGATTATTCCACTTTGATCTACTGCAGGGTTTCTCATGTCTTCCTATAAAGCAGGGGTGGGAAACCTCAGGCCCAGGGTCCAAATGCAGCTCCTGACTCATTTTTATGTGGCCTCTTTCCGGTTCCTGGACCTGGCCCCTGGATCCAGTCCCTACCCCCAAGCACTGAAAGACTGAGCTCAGAGAAGGGAGCAGAGATATGGGCATGCACACAAGGATAAGGGACTGGTGCATGGCACAGATCCATGGTGTCGCCTCTTGGTGCCTGAGCGCACACACACACCCCCGAAGCACCCCTGCCCACAACTTCTGTGTGGCCCTCAGTGCTTCTATTAAGTTTCAGAGGGTCCCCTGGAAGGGAAAAGGCCCCCTCTCCCTGCTCTAAAGCATCTGGTGCCAGCCATGAGTAGGAGTCAGGATACTGGACTAGATGGATGATGTCTCCAAGGCACCATGTAATCACTGTGTCCGGCAGGCATTGTTTTAACAGTTTCAAATGGGCATTGGCCATTTGTTCTTTTACTTACAATAGTAAATCACTGAAGTGGTTTGTCATTGTTGAATTTTTAGACTCCACACAGGAGAGATGGATTGATTCAGCATCCTGTGTTCTTATTTCCTTAAGAGGAGCATAGTCAACTCTTGTTGGAAGGAAATGCATTTGTATCACTTTACGGCTTTATCCTGTTGACTCTGCCACAATACGGAGGTGGTTGTCTTGCATAGGCCTGTACAATGGGCTGTCGACTTAATGAAGAAAAGTGGATCCCTCAGCCTTTGTCAGGAACATGGAGGTTCTCTTGGGGGAAGAGGTGGTTGAAGAAGAGTAGTCGTATCAGTTGTTTCTAAATGCATTTTAGGTTGAATCTGTAACAACACTGGAAGAGTCAACAGTAAAGAATGACAGGCATTATAATGGCCTTATGTGTTGCATAATTGATATGTGTAGTGACATAAAACACATTATCCAGATCCATGCAATACCTGGTCCATTATTATGATCTATCTATTCAACATTCATGTAGTAGATGCTCCATTAAGTATTTGCTTTTTTAACTCTGTGTCACATCACTGTGATACAGTGTCCTTCACGTTTTCAAACCCTACATTGTCAGTTCCGCTGCAGTGTCCTTGGGATGCCTGCAGATATGCTAACCCACGATAGTCCTGCAATAGTGGAAGCACTCTAATGAGGGCTAAGAAAGCTGCATCTGAGCATATGGCAGGCTTCATTGGCATCACAAGCTTATACAAATGCTCACAGAGAAGCTGATTTAAAAATAATAATAATAATAACCCCATAATTGATGCCTAAGTTGTCCATGTTCCCTAAAAAGGCCTCGGTCCAAGGACTGCACATGCAAGGACCAAAACTACACTTGTATGCACACACAGGAAAGTCCCCCGACTCCTGACCATGCCACCCTGCTCGCCTCTTCTTCTCCCCGGTGGTTGCACAGTCGGGAGGCAGTGGACTTTCTTGGGGGCACACTGTGTGTGCACATGCAAGTGTAGTTTTGGTCCATGCGCACAGACTTTGGATCAGAGCATACGAGATGACAGGAGAGATCCTTGCACCAGCGAAGTTAATTGCCATTTTGCCATTGACTTCAATGGAATCAGGATTTCAACCTAAATTTATAAAATACAGAACACAGTCCTTACTCTAGAAAGCCAGTATTGTGTAATGTAATATTTGAAGGCATCATTCCCGCTACACAGTAACCAGCGAATACCCCCCTCTTTAACCTCACCGCACTGTGGTTAATGGCTTTAGTACAATAAAATGTATTATAATTAGTAGGATCACCTGCTTGTACACCTGTTTATAGACAGTATAATGTAATATAATTTTGTGTTAATTGCTTCTATTCTATTTTTTTTCCCTGCACCTGCTGCTTATAACATCAGAACTGTATAAAGGTCTTAAGAAATTACCCTGGGAACCACACATAATTGCTCATCAGCTTACTCGTTGCATGTCTGAATAGATTTGGAATGCAGCACAAAGACCATAGTGAGATTGCATTTGCTTGTAAACATGGCCGTATACGTTCCCTGTGCACTAACTTCTTCATCCCCCAAAGTTACATTTTTATAAATAGATGTGTGTTCCACTCAGAGAACTTACCATGCAAAATTACAGTACAACAAGAACAACAACACACACACAAAATCAGTGAATGTCAATTTCAAAACAAGCATGTAAAACTTTGAATGCTTGTAAAAGTAAAGTGAATTACTCTTTTAAAACATAGTCAGTTCGTGAACGAAGCTCTATAAAGAACGACATTGTTAATACAAATAAAAAATAAATCTAAATATTCTAATGCTTTCATCAGGAGAATAGTTTATACATGTGAATGGTCTAATCGCCAAGTATATTTGTGTGTGTTAGTGCAATGATATGCTTTGCATAGTTACGCAGCCCCAGTGTAAAGTAGCCGGATAGTTCAGGCAATTTGAATCTTTGATACTGTATCATTTGCTTATTTTTGAGTTGAGAGCAGAGCCGTTTGCACATGTATGCGGGTGGGGAGGGGCGCCGGTGCAAATACTGTGGCAGGTGCGGGGCGATGGGTGGGCACCCGTGGAAACACTGCAGGCGATGGGTGGGGGTGCGTGCGCACATCTACCTCCACCCGCCGCCGGCACACACCCATCCCCCCACCCACGGTAGCCCACGTGAAGGTCCTTTTCACACAGGCCGTGGTGGGTGGGGGGATGGATATGCCCTGGTGGCAGGTGGAGGTGGGTGTGCAGCCGTTCCCACGGGTCCACACCCATCTCCACGCATGAAGCAACCGGCATTGGCGCCCGTTGCTCCGTGTGAGGGCGATGGAGGGCGCACACGCACCCCCACCCGCAATGTTCCCACGGGCGCCCACCCATCGCCCCTCACCCAGCACGGCGTTTGCCCGGGCACACCCCACCCCACACACGTGTGTGAGGGGGGTGCCCACGTGAAAACAGCCCTAGTCTCAACAAAGGGTTGAAGGAATTGTATTCAAAATTTGCACAACGATTCTTCTCAGACAGACCAATCCTGGGAAATTTCAGCCAGAAAAGGAGACTTTTTCAGGAAACAGAATGTAATAACTAGGCATGTAGTAATCTAAATCTCAAGGGTTTGTAAAACCATTTCTATATCCCAAACCATTCCTTTCCCTAGAAGGATAACAAACTGGTTTCCACTAATACCACCTTTATTGCTAAGAAACGTATGCAAATAAAATATTAGGTACGTACCCTGACTCTCAGCAAAATGTATCATAGCTGTATGTATTGTTTGTGTTCCTGATTTCATTGGGTGACGATATTTTACTTTCAAAGTTACCTGTATACAAGCTTCTTCAATTGATGTTCATTACTCTGGAATAGTTAACACGCATTTTTTTACCTTCAACATAACTAGCACATGAAATAGAGGTTTCTAAAAGATTATGACATCAACAGAATAGTTTCCTGCATGGATGTTTTTTTTGGCCTCTGCATCTTGAATCTCACTCTCTCATTTAGGTGCTTTTAGATGGACCCAGAAGCTCCTTGCCCCTGGAGCTGCTCTAGGGGTGCACCCCCGCGTCCACCCGCTTCCAGCCCCTCCTGGCTCCGCTTTAGATGGACTTGACGGTTTCCACAGGCACAGCACCCACACACACACGCCCTAGAGATGGCTAGCCAGACATGGGGCTGCAGCATGGATCTGCCCAACAGATGAGCAGCAGCTCCACTTCCGGCCGGTGCTCAGAGTTTGGCTGGCATGCTCCAGGATATTCCAGGGTGCCGGCAGCACAGCCACCGCAGAGCAGGCACAGCCTGCTTCGCTTGCTCATCTGGCTCATTGACTTTAGACAGACCAGCCAACCCAGGCATGAAGTGGGCTGGTACGGGCAGAAAAAAAGCTGCCATCCATCTAAAGGTACCCATTGTGTACCACTCTCTGGAGTGTGTCAACTGGAGAGGTAATGTCTGTCTCTCCTTTTGGGGAGTCTGATTACAGTGTTGGACCCACATATGGGAGAAGTGGGAGACCAACGAAGTTAAGAGAATACTTTTTTATTGGACCAACTTCTGTTGATGCAAGTGTGCAAGCTTTCAGGCTATATAGAACCCCTCCTCAGGCAAGGCATACTTACTAAAATAGATGTATGCTACATGTCTATAGATTTAATGTATGGAAAAGGTAAGCAGCAGATCACTGCTAAAATTAAAATATCAAAAGCTGACTAAAGTTCTCCAAATCTTGTACATAAGACGTACAAGCAACAAAGCAAGAGGACAACAGGAAAATGTTAGTCACAAGCAAGTCCGATGCTACTGGAAACCTAAAGGAAGCCTTTGGGTAATTTCAGACGTTACGTGATCACAGTCAATCACACCGAATCACAGTGGATTCGGTGTGGTGGCTGTGATTGCGCGAACATCTGTGTGGGCCCCGCCAGATGTTCACCACGGTGATTTCCTGGCGTGGTTAGCTGGACCACGATCAGGAACGGAGCAAAGGTAAAGTCTGTTACCTTGCCCCGTTCATGACCATGGCCCAGACCGTGGTACGGGATCGGGCGTAACGGCCTGATTGGCCGCTGCACCCGCCCGACTCCCTGAGGGTGGGTGGCTAGTGTCGCGCAGGGGGGCGGGGCCGAGTGGTCACACTGCGCAGCCCCGCCCCCTCCCTGATCCCCCTCAGAGATCAGGCCAGCACGTCTACAGGATGGCCGGTCTAATCACAGACCGAGATCCGAGATGGATCCCGGTCCAGGGTTTAGCGTGGTTGCTTCATTCTTGACAAAAGCTGAAGCTCACATCCCTGAGTCTGGCAATGTGTATTTTAAACGAACGGGAACATTAACCTGTTTTATGACTTCGTTAGAGCAGAGAGATGGTGAGAACTACTTCAAGGCAACGGATCCACATTTCTTACGTCTGCGAATTCTGTAGGAAGTAGCAAGCCCACTGGAATATATTTGGTGGTGATATTTTGATAGTTCTCCAAGGACAGGGAAAGTAGATGAAGTTTCCAGATGCTTTGGAGCATTGTAAAAAAGCAATAGGCAATATTCCTTCCCAAAACATATTTTACTGCAGCTTTCCACTGGTTTTAACTGTGGCCCTTTTCACACAAGCCGTGGTGGGTGAGGGGGATGGGTGTGCGCTGGCGGTAGGTGGAGGTGGGCATGCGGCCGTTTCCATGGGTTCACACCCGTCTCCACGCACGGGGCAGCTGGCATTGGCGCCTGTTGCTCCGTGCGTGGGTGGTGGGTGGAGATGAGTGGCGCACAGGAGCGTGCGTGCACCCACGGTGTTCCCACAGGCGCCCACCCATCCCCCCGCATCTGTCACGGCGTTCACACAGCCCCCCACCTGCACACGTGTGCGAGGGGGGGGGGGTGCTTATGTGAAAACGACCTGTGAGCTTTGAACACTAAAGATGGCAAAGTATGAATAAAATCAGTTTATTTCCTCAAACTGCAACCCAGTCTGGGTATTATCAGATAGAGGAAGCTTTGTGAGAGCAAGCACACCAACAAATATGCTTTAGAAGTATAACAGGTTCGAGAATAACAGCCAGTCTTGGTTTATTGTGTTCAAGTAAGAAAAAAATAAATTCTGAGTATCGTTGAAGTAAACACCGAAATAAAAGCAGAGATTGGTTTCAATAATCTTTTTGAGATACTGCGGCGAGACGCTGAATCTCTCATGATGCTGTTCCTTGGGAAGCAATTTTCTTTTTCTTTACCGAAAAGATGCCTGGTGGGTAAACGCCACAATTTCCACAGCTGCAGCTATTTTAAAAGTAGAAGGTCACGGACAGTCTAGGAAGAGATTACCCAGTAAATAATCAAGGCAGAAAGCCTGGGTATAAGGGTTATGCCTTTTATAGAAAGGGTCATTTGTGTTTGTGTATGATCCTATGGGTTATGGCTGAAGCTTTCATTTACTTAGCTTGATAACTGTGCCAGTTTAGCATCAATTCTGCATTTTTCTATTTGCTGAGTGTCTGCTTTGTTTTGTTTTTGCTTTTGGATAAAATACGGCAAAACAAGCTGCTAGAATCCGTGCTAGAAGCAAGTTGTATAAATCAAGTAACATGGTTGGAAGAAGGCAGCAAAACTCATAAAAATGCAGCTAACCTCTGATTATTATTTTTAATCATGCAAACTGTGTCATCTTTCATGACGCTTTAGATTTAAAAAGCCATTTTCCCTCCCCTGAAGAGTTTCACGATGTAAATTAAGTGAACATATATTAACGCTGTTTATTTGGTGTTAAATTTCTATTGTGATATGTAGCCTATACAATGATAAGCACCAATCTCATTTACTGTAATGCTTTTGTCATTTATTAAAAACATAATGCCTCCCAGAATGACAGACCAACAAAGTATTCCCACCCCATCAAGCATATGATCTTCAGGTAGCAGAGGAACGAGAAAGAACAGCAGTGGGTTCAAGTCAATTAAAACATGAATCAGGTTATATGGGGAACAAGTCATAGAAGTTATGATCCTGCTAAATGGAGATTGAGGTTGGGCAGGAAGGGAGAAGTTGATTGCATGTGAAGATAGAAAAACAATGTGAAAAAGCTGGAATCAGCATGTTTTCAAAATGATTTGTACATCTCCTAAGATTTAAAGACTTCCCTGTGATGAATCCTGAAATAACCATGTGTGTTCTTAATCAGCGATTCCTCTCCAGTATTGCCTTTCAGCGCCAGGCCTTGTTGCTTGCTTGTACCAAGAAAATATATTGCTTTTTAATGCCCAGGAAATATAGTCATCTGTGTCCTCCTGATCGCAGTGGGGAGAAGGCCGACAGCCCCATTAGCATAAAAAATGGCATTCCAACTTCAGAGAGAGTGCTCACTGGCAGCAACTTGGTGAAAAATGGCCCACATTAGTTTTGTAATGAGATTAGGATGCCAGCATAGTGGGGCCAGTGTGTAAATCCAGCTGCTTTCAAAGAGTGCCTTTGCATTGTCTTTTCTGTCAATTGGATCTTGAGCTGCAACTGAGATGGCTGGCAGTGTGCCTTGTAAAGGGGGCTGTTCCATATCCTCCACCGTACCTTTTTGGCCAGTACAGTAATGGGTTTCGTTATCTTGTACTGAGCTCCCAGTAATGTGTAAACTTTGTACTGGATTCAGCAGACAAAGGGAGTCATGAACATCTCATCAATTCAGCAGGAGAAAGACCTCCTTAAGGGTGTTTTTACATGTGCACAGTTATTCAGAAGTAGCTCTAAGTCCAGTTTTGTCATTCCAGATTTGTCATTCACAGAGGATAACTGTGTACATGATCATTAATATTCTGGAATAAGCAGCAATCCAGATTAAGCACTAGTAGGGGGTACAGGATAAGCGTTTACACATTCACTGTTCTGAATTTATTTAAGTCTGGAGTAAATAATGAGGAAATATAACTCTGGATTCAAACCAGAATCGAGTTTTTTACACTAGGGTCTATGTTTACACAAATACATAAATCTGGACATAGGGTGCTTTCCAGTGTTACAAAATGTGCCTAATTTGCCTCCAGGAAAAGCCCCAGGAGGCAAATCAGGCACAGCTTTTGTCAAGTGGGAAAGTTAACCTAAACGGCCTTGGCAGCGATCATACAGGGGATGCAGAGCCAATAAATGGTTTTGTAAGCTGCCCGGAGCCATCTGGAAGGCCGGGGTAGAAATCGAAATAAAAACAAATAAATCCAGCTCTGCATCCCGCGCAGGATCGCCGCTGAAGGCACACAGGTTAGCTTCCCCACGTGACAAAAGCCGTGTCTGATTTGCCTCCCAGTGACAAATTAAGCGCATTTTGTAATGTCGGAAAGTGCTCAAAGAGGCGTTTACTGTAGATTAATGAACCTGTAAGAACAGCCTAAATTAACAGCCCTGGTTATTGAGGAAGCTCAGGCCTGGGGGACAAATGCAGTTCGCCTCAAGTTTTTATGTAGCCCCTTTTCAGTTCCTGGATCTGGCCCATGGATTTAATTCTCCACCTCCAACCACTGAAAAACTGAGCTCAGGGAAGTGGAGCAGAGTTGAGGGGGACACGCCCATGATCTGATCCCTCCTTTCCTTGAGCGCACCCGCTAAGCACCCCATCCCCAACTTCTGTGCGGCCCTCAAAGCTTGTACCGGTTGTCAAAGTGGCCCCCGAGAAGGAAAAGGTCCCCCGGCCGCTGGGCTGCTGCTTCAGCATTCAGGGCCTGATCCAAGACCCAGCAAAGTCACAGAAAAGATTTATTGATTTGAATTAGCTTTGAACCAGACTGCTGCTGTTATTTGCAATCAGCTGACTGAGATGCAGAAGTTGCAGTTGCAATATGAATAATTTTTTTAAAGGGTGAATGTGTGGATTATGTATTATCTCTTTTTTTTTTAAAAAAAAATTGAAATGAAAGAGGATTTAAAAAGTAAGCGCTGTAGCACACAGCCAGTGGTCTAGCTGAAGAAAGAGTGCATAATCCAAGATAGCCTTGACTAAATCCATGGTGATAGCTTTAGTGACAAGACTGAATTGCCTCAGATGCAGCAAGAGTTCAGGTGGTTGAACAGGGTCAAAGCTAAGAAGTCAGCAGGCTAATGAGAGGAAACCCACACTCATCTCTACGTATCTAGGACATCAACTGAGAATGAATCTGATCCTTTTAAGTATCACAAACCTAAATATTCTTGCAAACAAGTAATCACGGTATGAAATGCCTTTGGGAGTAGAGCTGAAATGGATACCTAGTTAGTTCGCGCCTTGCCCCTGCCCCCCCCCCTCCTCCCCTTCATCTATTCAAAACGCTGGTGCCAAGATCATCCACCTCGCCTGCCGCTTTGATCATGTGCAGCCTCTCTTCTCCTCTCTCCACTGGCTCCCTCTACCTGAATGCATTCAGCACAAGCTTCTTGTCTTTATCTACAAGGCTATCTATGGCCTTGCCCCCCCCCCCCATTATTATTATTATTATAAGCCTTTATATAGCGCCAGCAATGTACCTGGCGCTTTGCAGAGAATAAGATAGACACGGTTCCTGCCCGAGAGCTTACAATCTAGTCTCCTGCTCCGCTCCTGTCTGAAAGCTCCGCTCCTCCTGTACCGCCACCTCGCTTGCTCACGGCTCTGCTGCTCCTCCTCAAACTGGATTCGCCCATTCTCCCTTGCTGCCTCCCATGTCTGGAACTCCATCTCTGAATACATTTGCTCCTCTCCCTTCCTTCCAACCTTCAGATCCCTCCTGAATAAACTGCCTCTTTTGTCAGGCCTTCCCTATCTCTTCATCCTCCCCTCCCTTGTTTTCCTTAGGCCTTTTCTACACGGATGCACGCATGCCCCCTTCTGGGAGTGCAGGGGGGGAGCGTCGGTGAGCACGCCGTGGCGGTGGGTGGGGGGATGGGTGTGCACCCATGGAAATACCACAGGCGGGGGGTGGCGTGCTCACTCCCATCACCCACCCACCTCCACCCATCATCCCACCCATGGAGCCATCCGACAAAATGGAGGAGGCTCCATAAGTGGAGCTCCGCCAGCCACGCCCATCCCCCACCCAGAAGCGCCGTGTGAAGACGGCCTTAGACTGTAAACCCCTCGGGGCAGGGACCCTGTCTATTTTCAGCAGTTGTAAAGCAGCATGTGCGTTGCTAGTGCTATATAAATAAATAACATTCTGGATAGTCAAACAGTTAACCAATCAGTTACTGAATACGGCTATTAGTTAACCAATAATATTACCCATAATACTGTTATCGGTTAACTGATTTACCATGTTATCACTTTTCTGGTTTACTTCTGGGTTTGCATCGGTTGCTTGTTTACTCTGTTTTAGCCAATCATTTTTTGTACAGGCAACTCCACCGCTCTCTCGCCCTCCTTGACTATATAAGAGTACCACTCTCCTGTTTGTTTATGTGAACTGTAGGAGTTTGAGGAGAGGGGAGGGTTCAACATGGCAAATGGCAAAAATTGATAATACAGTAGTCGGTAACAGTGTGTGGTAAATCGGTTAAACCTCTAGTTAACTATGAATTACCAATCATTAACCTATCCTGGCTGGATTGGTTCAGTTACCATGAATCTGACGGTTACAGATATTTGTGGAGATAACCATTTCAACTCTGTTCCGGAGCTTCAGGCTCTTGTTCATAAATAAAACTTTTTCATGGTTAAAGTTAGCCAGTCTGTGTGTATATGATTGGGGTGGGCAGGCATGATGCATGCTCGTACTGTGCTGTGGCATGCAAAGCATCCTCCACCAGCCACATGCCATGGACATGGATGAGGGGTGTGGTGAGTCATAGCAGGATTGGTGCTGGGGTGTGGTGAGACATAGCAGGAGCATGTCTGGGTAAGTTGTGCAGGATAGGGTCTGAGGTGAGTTGAGCATTGGACAAAGATTAGTTTCAGAAACTCACATGGGGACTGACACAAAGACCATGAGGTGGGGACAGGCCAAGTAGACGGATGGACAGACAGACAGGACTGGGCAGACAGGTGAGGCAGGCAGACGAATGGACAGGACGCTGGTCAAGACAGACAGGATGGCAACGGGCTGACCGTGCTGGCACTGGGCCGGATGGCTCCCCTGAGAGGTCGCATGGGGACTTCCCAAGTTGTCACCAGGGGGCTTTCTCAGGTGTTCCTAGGGGGTGCGTCTAGTGGGTGCTGAACCCCCATCTTGGCAGACTCCAAACCCCCATCATAGCTGACAGAGCCCCAGTACCACCAGGCAGACAGACTCACCACCAAGGAGCAGAAGGACTGGGTTCCAAAGAGGAGCTGAGAAGGGCCAGCAGCTGCTCCACACAGGATACATCAGGAACAGGGAGTGCAGAGCCAGTCCATAGAGATGGTGCAGACATCAGGAAGAATACAACAGGAACTGGAAGGGAGGGAGTGAGGCCACATTCACGTCTGCGGCAGTGAGACCTGCCAGGGAAGACGCAGCAGCAGGGAGGAGCCGGAGCGAACGGGGATGGGCCGCGGCTTCCCTTGCGCGTGTCAGGGAGCAAAATTCACACCGGCTTTTTGGCTCTCCGGCTCCTCTCCGCTGCGGCATCGTCCCTCGCGGGTCTCGCCGCCGCAGATGTGAATGCGGCCTCAGTAATGCAGAAGTGCCAGCCCCTGCACTCAGGGCCTCAAGGGTGTCAGTTCAAGGCCAGGGTCCTGACACGATGGACATGCACTCAAGCTGTCTGCTAAATTTCCTTCTGGAGATGGGCCTGCTCGGGGGAGTTTTACAAAGGTGCCACAGCTCTTCTGCTGCCCTGTCCTTGAGTTTGCTACAAGCATTGGTGGAGGGTAGGGCCAACTTTGTATTACATGTGGCCAAGCAGGATAGGTTGGCCCTCATGGCTCCACATGTTATTAAATGGATCCTCAGCCCAAGTCTCTCCTGCAGGATCAAGCCCAAGTGAACTCCCAATGAAGTAAAGTGAATAAACTGTCAGGCCCTGGGCCTTGAACCAGCAGCTCTTAGGGGATTGCGAGGCAATGAATCAGTGCCTGGCTGCACAGCACCTCCACTACGCTGTGATGCTGCCTGGACCGTGTCCTTTCGAACTCTCCTTTACCCCAGCCTTTGCTACGCCTCCCAGCCTCCTGATTGGCTGTATTTAAGGCTGACTGGTAGCAGCAGGAAGCTGAGCAGAAGAACAGCCCTTCTAGTTCCAGTGATCTGTTTCCTGGTCTCGTCTCATTGCTTCCCTTCCAGCTGTGAGTCCCAACCTTTCTCCCCTTCCATCCCCCATTGAGACTGACCCCTGGCTTGACCTTTGGCTCAGGTTCCTGGCCCTGTCACTAGATTACCTCTTGGCTTCTCTTGCTTGGATCCTGACCCTATGCCCCAATTCCCAATGTCCGCCCATGCTTCTAAGACTAGACTAGCCCCCCCCGCCCCGGGTCCTATAAGCGTTATCTGCCCATGTCCTGGACACCCCTGACCCTTATGTAAAGTCCTGTTGATTTCAATGAGTCTTGGATGGGGCTGAATTATACAAACCAGTTCTGTTATCCACTTTCAAAAATGTGCTAATATTTTCTGTATACAAGTGTATTTCAATGAAACCAAAAACAATGGACTAAAAGATTTGACCTCATACCCAAACTGCCTGCTTTTTTTTATACCTATAGCTGCTGTTTTCCCGTCATTGTATCTAACTGATTTGAACTTCCGTGACCTTCTTTCCTCACAACCTTTCCCCTAACAGCCCACTCGTATTGATAATTGATATCCTATGGGAACTTAGCCTGCATTGTTCAGCATATAGTTTTGACTTTCATGTGCCTGAGGAAGGGCTCTATATGGCCCAAAAGTTTGCCTCCTCTCACCAACAGAGGTTGGTCCATTAAAAGATAGCATCTGAACCACTATTTATGCCTCTGTCTCTTTCAATAAAGATTTATGGTAAAAGCTACAAAGAGGTTCTAGCAAAAGCAAATATAAAATCCGTGGTCTGGTATTTAGCAAGGCTTTAATTCCTATATGAAGGTAAAAGAAAATTCTTTTGTACCACACAGGAATTTGAGAAATTCATAAGTAGTGAAGCTGAGAGATGCTCTTCACAGAGAGATTAAAAAAGACGTTTCTGGAGAAAAGCAAGCTCTGGGTACCTGAAGTATCTTTTGCAGTATTAAGGTTTAGATTTCTTTAGATTGTAAGCTCTCTGGCAGGGACCAGGTCTATCTTATTTTTTGTAAAGTGCCAGGTACATCGCTGGCGCTATATAAATGCTTATAATAATTATTATTAATTAATTAATTAATAATAATAATAATAAGCTCTGCCAGAAACTCAGGGCTCCATTTTGCTAGTTTTTTTTTATTAAATGTTTACTATTTTCTCTTCTTTACTCCTAAAGGTCTGGCGTGGGTGTGACAGGATCAAAGCAGACCATGTTTTATGCCGAGGTAACTGATCAGATGAAAACTGGCGAAGGAGGAGGACAGCCCGAGGAAGGGGAGCTGATAGAAGTAGTAGAAATACCTCTCCAGGATTCCATGAAATTTGCATTTGATGAGAGTTTCCCTAAAACCATGGGTGTGATCTTCAGCTTCACATGGTTCCAAAGCAACATTGTGCCTCAGCTTCTAGAAAAATAATGACGAGCACTGGGATGTACTGAAGACTTGGGGCAGGGGCAATAAACACAAGAAATGATCCCAAAGTTAGTCTTTCTGAATTTCTGTATTTTAACACTTATTCAGATGCCATGATTTCAAACATGAAGTTCATTCCGGTGAAGTAGCTACCATGTAGTAGCTTCCACATCACTGCCTCTTGCTTAGAGAGTTTGGATGGGGAGCTGTAATTCTTGAGAACAATCCCTCTCATGAAGCCTCATTGAAGGGCAGGAGTGGTGTTTGTGAGATCATGGAGGGGGGATTTATCACATAGGAATATTCAGAAGTGATGATCCCACATGGTAAGTTGGTATCACCTAGTCCATCCCATACACTACTCAATGGCCCATTAATGGGTACTTCCACGGAGTAACTCCCCTCCCCCGCCCCATTATGTCATATTTGAACAGGCTACTACATGGTAACTGGAGATACTATATGGTATTTCTACCTCTCGAATAAAGCAGAAACAGGTAGCTCATTTCCAGGGAATACTTGCAATATCAAATGCCATAGGAGGTGCCCAACGAGCTATCTGAGTATTAATAGGGCACCTGCTTACCTCAAAATATCAGATATTACCACTATCAAGTTACGGATTTACCATTTACTGATTCAGTATATTGGGACGGTAATTGGGATGGAACGTCAATAAAAGGGTATTGGTAGTCGGGAAATTGGTACTGGAAGTCAGAAAACTGATACGAAAAACAGTCAATTGGTGTATTGGGTAGCCTGTCGGACATTAATTAGGTACCAATTAGTACCCAATGTTACTGGGTCAGGCCTTGTGCTGTTCTCTTAATAATCCAGAGTCTGGAAACTAGTATGGTTCTTTTTGTTGTTTTGTTTTTTTAATTTTTATCCTTTATTGTTGAAGTAAGATTACATACAATCTCAAAATCACTAAACAAGTATAAACAGATATGAGAATACTGTCCATATCCTGGCATATAGCTGGACAGTAACTCAAACAGGTAACGAGATGATACAGTATAACAAGTTTTAGGTACCATGGTACCAGCCCTGGAAAAACAACAATAAAGTTAACAGGTAACCAAGTCCCTAATTTTTGCAAAATAAAGAAACCATTAAAACAAAAACGCTCCACACCTTGCGCAGGGGGCACATGTTAACAATTAAGACTTTATTAGAGTTGGATTACAACGACTCCCATTTTCTAGGAGTCTCCAGCTTCTCAACATGGCTGCTCCCTCCTTCTGCCTGCTCCCCTCTGACCACGCCCCTTGACACACTATATCTGTGATGGCTACATCCAGTCCATCTCTTAAGGGAGCCTTACACACACAAGTATTGCAATTTCAACGAGTATTCCCATTTTGTTTTTGTCGGTACTCATTTCGGCTGCTTTCTGAAGTCACATCCGGACAAGGTCTTGAGATTTTCAAAGGCAGAAATGAGTCCACTAACTCCCACAGATTTTGGCAAGAGCTAGGTGTTCAGTCATCATTTCCGCCTTTGAATCTATCACCACTCAGTTCTGGTCCAACCACTTCTCACAGCAAATAGTTCTGCTGTATGTGTGGAGGGAGCTGGCAATGTGCCCAGGGAAGCAACAGCCAATCCTGAGCCTGGAACCCAGCTTCTCTGTTCATGGGCTCAAATTCACACACACCCCTCAGAGGCAGTGATTTCACACCTCAACATCATGCATCTGCAAAGACTTAGTGGCTAAGCATCAACATTTTGTCTCGTGAACCAAACTTGAGTAAACGGGTCTTGGAGTGGATGGGTCCATAATGGCTATTAGTCAAATTGGTTGGAAATGAGATCTCCGACAGTCGGGGGCAATGGATCGCTCCATTTTGGCTTGTCATACACTTCTCTAAAGCACTTCAGGTTTTGAACCTGAACGGGTAAACAGATTTTGAACAAAGGGTCGCTGCTGTGGTGGGAAAGGTATCACTATCCCAAAAGTCAAGGACCCAAGTGGAATTTCTAACCTAGTCTAATAGTGTGGGGGCTCTAGGGATACAAACTAGCATTTGCTGCTCTCTCCCTGCTGGGGTTGGATTGCATTAGTAGAGTTGGGGAGTCATAGACGTACTGGCTACACCGCTAACCCTCTGTACCCATCACTTCCATGGAGAGACCTGCTGTAAAGCCACAGCACACAGGTGTGAACAGACTCCCTGACACCAACACAAGATTTGCTCTTTAGAGTCTGAATGAATCCATTACTCTCTTTTGAGATCTGTAACAAACATTTTTTCTATCATATAACAATATCAAGTTATAAATCATCACTCCTGGATGGTTGTGCATTTGAGTCTCTGCAGTCATATGACAGTTGGTACACTGTACTAAGTTTTCCAGTGAAGCTCATATATCAATAAACATGCTGATGTTTTACGAACTGAGCTTGTGCAGGAATGCAAGCTTTGCAAAAGGCTCTGATGATGGTATATCCAATGACGTGCCAAATGAAAGGGTTCATATTTATCCCACTCCGACTGCCGAGCTGTGCATCCCTCGTGGGAATAAAGGCAATGGACTGAATATCTTCAGTGTGTGAGTTGACACCAGAGACAAGCACCTTAATTTTTGCCTTCCTTGGCCTATGGGTGTAACCAGATGTAACACTACATCCATTGCACGCTGAACTCCCTGACGTCATAATCCATTGTGGGTTTTCATGGCTACTTGATAGTCCTCGTACTTCCCCGCCCACTAGCTGTTGGCTGGAAGCTGTCCATTGATGCATGGAATCTCTATGGTATCTTGGGTGACCACAGACTGGAAGTGGGTCAGAGAGAATATCTATATGTAACAGCAGCTACGTATAAGTGGTACCTATTTGTGATCTGTGATTGTGCTTTCTGGGATCACAACCTGTGGTTAGCCCATGGAGAAAGGCATGTTTGCACAATAGCCATAATGGACAAATGCATGTTTAACATCCAAACAAGTGGCTAGTTTTATGTCTGGTAACACTCTTATGTAGCGTTAACTTTAAGCTCTTTTATTATGTATTTTTTAATCCCAAGTGAACTCAGTGGGAATGGCAAATTTGTAGAATCCAGCGTTGCCGCACTAGAGTACAATTATAAAATATTCTCTTGTAGTACAACATTTGTCTGCATAAACACGTGAAACTGCTAAGCAGATGAATGGAAGAGCAGCAGATCTAGCCCACTGAATGTTCATATGCTGCTCACTGTTTAGTATTAATTACCATGGCAATATTATCTTTGTCAGTGGGGCTATTTAAAATGTATGCCACAGAGGAACTGGATTCTCAGGAGACTGGCAATAAGATAGGCAGAGTTTACATTGAGGTCATTGGCTCAAACGATCTGAAACCTGAATTGCGACTAGTTTCCGTTTCTGACGGAACTGTCGGATCAGAATTTGGGTCAGATTGAAAATTCCAATTGGAATTTTGATCGAAAGTAAGAAAGCAAATAATTTTGTGCATGTGGAAATCGATCAGAATTCTGGAAGCTATTCCAAATTTGTGGAAATTTTCCTTGCAATCAAAATGGCTGTTTTGAACCAGCCCTCGCTCAAACACAATGCATTTTTGTAGTTGATGGCTGTATTCTTTAACTGGTGTGAAAAATAGTTGAATGGCTTCATTTCTGTTCTAAATGATGCAGAGACTTTATGAAACTTGAGACCTAGGAGTTAGGAGCATGGGTGCCATTGGCAGTCTGCTCCAAGCACCTCTATTGCAGAGTTCCCATCACACTGCCTGCTACCTGGGACTGCTGTTGAAGAGAGTTTGTAAGGACCAAAAGGAGATGAACCATAAGAGATGTTCCATTCCCAACAGGTAGTCCCTCATGAGGGTTAAGGACCATTTGCATTGTTGTTCGCAGAGCTGCATCTATTTTGTGGATCAGAGGAAGACTTCATTTTTCCAGAGCTGCAACGAAAGATTCACTTAAAATAAAATCCCTACCCTTTACTCCTGTCCACCTGTCTGTTCTCAGACTGAGCTTCTCAAGAGGAGAAACTGACTCTCATTCAATTTTTGGGAACAGCCTACCACAGCTAACGACATTCCACTAAAAAGACAATGTGGCCCAGTGGATAAAAATGGGGCTCTGACTAATTTAGACTGCATTCACGTGAGACGCTGAATGTGCTAAAATCCCTTCCCCTCGCTTTTATTTCAAATGTGGGGAAAGGTGACCTCACAGGATGCCTCAGGCAGTATATGCTTTTACTCCAAAAAAAATTAAACTTAAAAAAAAGTTTTTCACTTGTGCTGTTTCCTGCGCTATCATTGCAATGTGTGAAGGAATTAATCCTGCTGCCGACTGAGTAAGTGCAGAGCCGCACAACATTATGGGATACCAAGCAGCAGCCATGGCAATGAGGGTAACTTTTAAAGCAGGAAGAGTGAATGTGGGAACAATGACAATGCAGGGTTATGATGATCTGTACGAAAACAAAGAGGCGAGAGAAAAAAATTGTGTGAGTGCAGCCTACGATGAACTTGCTTTTATTTCCAGTTATCTCACTGCCCTGGGAGAAGGATCCTGATCAAGTCAGTTCCCCTTTCTGCGTCTTGGTTTTCTCTCCCCCACCTGTAGCAGTGGTACCACACAGACTCCCCTCCAGGAAGCCACTTCTGCCAAGAGCCGCAGGCCAGCTGCCCGAGAGCCACACATAACCTCGAGCTACCATTTGTCCAGCTCTGCTCTCAGCAGTCGCATTTTAACATGTCTACCTTGTTTTTTGTAACGCGCCAGGGACAGCGCTGGCACTATATAAATGCTTATAATAATAATAATGAATAACATGCCGCTGTAGGAGAACCAAGGTATTGCACATCCCTTCAGCCATATCCTATGCTTGACCATGTGTTACGTTGAACAAGCAGCTGGGTGTTGCCTAGGGCAATTAAGTCACCGAGTACCTCTCCTAAGTGACGAACCTCCCTGAACTCCATTTAGCTGTCTAACCTCCTACCGACCATTGTTACAGGGAATCGCCCAGGGTAGGGGTAATGCGCGTCATGATCTTCCAAGCATTTCTCTAGGATGTAAACCAGATTGGTTAATCATCCTTGGGTCTAGAGCTTGGGACGTGGATATTTTGCTAAGACACTCGAGTCAGGCAAATAAAGTTTGATTTAGACAATGCACCTTGACCTGTATAAGCTTGATCGGAGGTTTGTATTCCTAGCCCACCTTGACTCATCTGGATCTAACAGTAGCCTAGTTCAAACATCAGTACAGAACTAATTCCTGTACTATTGTGTATAATACCTCTAAGAAAGGAGCTTGACAACCCTATGCCTTGATCCTATAATCCCTCCCAGACAAGGGGGGTGGGATTGCTCTCCAGAATCTCACACAAGATCCCCCAAAATGGCTTCTAGTTATAAAGAGAGTAAATTCTAGAATTTACCAACTAACTTCCCCCTCTCCTCCTCTCCCTGAAGACCCAGGGCTGCAATCATGTTTGGCGAGTCTAATCTGGAACACGTTACATGGCTGAATTATGTATTCACCTGAACAGCAACACGCAGAGCCAGATCCAAGTCCTGCTAAGATTGTCAGGAGCCTTACTGTTCTCTTCAGCAGGACTGGGCTCTAGGGTTTTTTAGTGGAATTATTGACCTTGATTCAGCTATGAAGATCCCTTCATGGCCAGTACCACAATTGTACGTTTAGTGCAGTTGCCACATGTCCAGTTGGAAAATAGAGTTTTCATCTTTTGTCTTCTTGGGTCTCTGTCGTAGGCCTTTTTTACACGGATTCCGCCGTCGGCCGGGTGGGTGGAGATGGGTGGGCGAGCACACCCGGCGAACACCCGGAGGTGCCGAGCCGGGTGGCGTGTACACGGACTGCGCGGCAGGGGGTTGTGGGACAGAAGGGGAGGGGACGGCACACACCCATCAGCCAAACACCCACCCCGGGAAACATCGAGCAAACACCCATGAAAGTTACACGGACACCTGAGACACTGAACGATGGGGAAGCCCCGCCCAGCACAGCGGCGGGACAGCATGAATCTGGACCAAGGACAAATGAAGCTGCAGCATGCAGCTCCGCCCCTGATCCACCAGACCCCGTGCGGGCAGGGTAGGAGGGAGCAGGGATGACAGGAAACACAAAGTAGCAGCCCCCGGCCAGCCCCGTGACAGAGGCCAGGCACCCAGGCGCCATGGACCCCCCACAAACCAGAACCCGCCCACACACAACAGTGAACACAACCACACAGGGAAGGGCTGCATGGCCAAAGAGGCGGGGGGACCCCAGCGGGGGGGGGCGGGGCGGGAAGGGGCACGGGAGGAAGGCATAGGGCCAAAGCAGCAGGGGACCCCAACACAAACACCCAACCCCCCAGCAGAGGCCCCGCACACACCATCCCAAGGCCCCCGGAAAACAAGCCAGGCATGGGACACAGGCGGTCATGGCAGCAGGGACGGACGCCCACAGCACAGACAGCTTGGCAGGGGGGTGGGGGTACCACGGACCACACCAACCACCAGCAAACCCGCTGCAGCTCTCCACACACCAACAATGGAGGTGACTGGGGAAAAGGGGGGGACCATCATGAAGAGAGGGAAGGGGCAAGGCAGCAGGACAGTGGGCAAGGGGAAGGACCCCCGGCCCAAGGGACCAGAGGGAAAGGTGGGGAATGAGACGGCTGGAGCAGGACAGAGGAAGCCAAGACAGGCAGCTGAGAGGCGACCAAAGCCCCAGGCCAGGGATTCGGAAACCAGGGTCACCCCCAAACATCGAGGGGGACACGAGACACACCACCCCTGCCAGGCAAGCATGCCACAACCACCAAGAGGCACCCACATGAGCGACCGGGCCAAATGGAATGCCATGACACACACCCAGAGAAGGGGACAAAGCAACTTTATCACAAAGGGGAACAGAATGGAACAGGGTCAAGGTACAAGGGATGGGGAGGCAGCACAGACATCGGGCATGTGGGGCGGCTCCCCGCCCTCAATAGGGATGCTGACCTCGAGCCTGGCCCCAATGATTCACCTGTGCGCGGTCAAGCCGGTGCACCCGCTCCAGGAGTTGCAGCAGCAGCTGCACAACCGCCCCCTGCTCCCGGGTCCACTCTGCAATCATCACCTGCACTAAGGAAGAGACTGAAGGTGCCATCAGGACAGGACCGTGGGCCCCTACAACATGCACCCCGGAACACACAACCAGGAAGAGGTCCCAGCACACACACAGCACACTCACTGATCTCCCTGTAGAACCATGCCCCTGCATGGAGGTCCGAGGCGGCATGCTGGAGCTGGCTGGCCAGATGTGCCAGGCAGAGAAAAGCCAGAAACACAACCAGGGTAACTAGAAGGGAGGAGGGAGAGGGTCAAGGGAATGGGGTGCAAGGCAAGGGTCAGAAGGGGTCAAGAAGCACACACCACACACAACCAACACCGTGACCCCAGGACACTCAAGGTAGCACACACACCCCCGCACACAGTAAGGGGGTCCACAGGCAGCCAACCAATGGGCTGGGAACAGGCCCCACTCACAGTCGCGGCCTGTCTCCCCTGCAGCTCCCCTGTAGCAGTCAGGGAAGTCCAGGGGTGGGCACAATGGGTAACAGGACTGAAGCACGCTGCACAGTACATCACCAGACAGCCCCAATGATACACAGCACAATCCCCCAGGACCCCGATCACAGTAACCAACCCACATGGATAAGGCCGCAACTGTGGGACTGGTGATCGGAGTGGCACACATACACTAAAGCACACACGGGGTACCATGACAGGCAAGGTCTTTATTGTGGGGGGGAACTGGGAGGGTACGGGTAAACAGAGGCTGGTGAACAGGTGAGCACGGGTTCCCGCCCATTCCACACAACCAGCACACAGGGGCACCGGTGCAGCTACTCCAAGAGGGATGGAGGCGGCAGGGAATGCTGCAGGGGCTGGAGTGTACCGAGGCAGCAAGGGGGTCCGGCATATGGGGCAGCCCACCACCGGGTCACACAGTCCGTGGGCCTGGAGCATGAGGAGCCAGGCCACATTACAGGCACGGCAACAACAGCACAACTGAGGGGCCGGTTGGGTCGCCCAGCTCAGGGAGAGGCCAGAGGGTGCCCGAGAAACAGCTGCCCCGGGACAAGAGCCTCCCAGGCGAAGAGGCCCCTGCAGAATCCCCGTGACCACATATGTGCATCCACCATGAAACGGGGCAGGAGCGGGTTCTCTGTGACAGCTGCAGCCGTGACATCCAGTAGGTTCATCACCAATCGCAGGGCGCCAAGTTCACGTGTGGTAGGGGTCCCAGTCAGCAGTGGTCCCCCAACATCGGCGGGTAGCAGGCCCAGCTCCCCAATAATAGCCTGGCAGTCCGATCGTGGACGGGATAAGTCATGGGCACGCAGTAGGATGCCAGTGTAGTCAGTAGCCACAAGGGGACCCCTGGCCTGGAGCGCCAGTCCATACTCCGGACGAGTAGCCATCTGGCGAGTAGCCGTGATCTCCGGTACTGTCCATGGCACAACAGCAGCAGCTGGGTGCCCCCAGTGAGGTTGCTGAAGGAGGGCAAAGCTGAGCTCCCCAGCATGCTGGCGGCAAGTCGGACCCCCGACTGGATGGCCCATCACACATATGTACCATGCCAGGAGATTGAAGCCATCCCCCACCGACAGGAGGTCGCTGATCAGCAACTCAAAAAGCCTACCCTGGACCCTTCTGATCCCTCTAGTTACCGGCCAGTCTCCCTCCTTCCCTTTGCTTCAAAGCTCCTGGAACGTGTCGTCTATTCCCGCTGCCTGAACCTCCTCTCGGCCAACTCCTCCCTGGACCCTCTCCAGTCCGGCTTCCGCCCCCTCCACTCTACTGAAACTGCCCTGGCCAAGATCACCAATGATCTACTTGTCGCTAAATCGAAGCGCCACTACTCCGTTCTTGTCCTCCTTGACCTCTCTGCTGCCTTTGACACTGTCGACCACTCGCTCCTCTTGGACTCGCTTTACTCTTTGGGCTTCCGTGGCTCTGTCTTTGACTGGTTCTCCTCCTACCTCTCTGACCGCTCCTTTAATGTCTCCCTCCCCGAGTCGACCTCCCCCTCCCTTCCCCTCTCGGTTGGGGTTCCCCAAGGTTCTGTCCTTGGCCCTCTCCTCTTCTCTATCTACACCCTGTCCCTTGGCGAAATTATTGCCTCCCACGGATTCCAATACCATCTCTATGCTGATGACACCCAACTCTATCTCTCTACCCCCTCTCTCTCCTCCTCTATCCGCTCACGCCTCGTCGACTGCCTCTCTGATATCTCCGCCTGGATGTCCCGACGCCAACTCAAACTGAACATGGCCAAGACTGAACTCCTCATTTTTCCTCCATCCCCCTCCTCTCCCTCTGACCTGACCATCTGCATTGATGGGGTCACCATCCGTCCTGTTCTCCGTGCCCGCAGCTTGGGCTTCATTTTTGACACGCACCTCTCCTTTAAACCTTACATTGACTCTGTGGCCAAATCCTGCCGATTCGCTCTCCTCAACATTGCCCGCATACGCCCCTTTCTATCTGTCTCCTCGGCCAAAATCCTTGTTCATGCCATGGTTATCTCTCGCCTCGACTACTGCAACCTCCTCCTTGCTGGCCTCCCTCGCTCCCACCTGTCCCCCCTTGTGGCGATCCAAAACTCTGCCGCCAAGGTCATTCACTCTGCCCGTCGCTTCGACCATGTGACGCCTCTCCTCCTCTCCCTTCACTGGCTCCCCCTTCCTGAACGTATCCTGTTCAAACTCCTGGTTTTCACGTTCAAATCGCTCCATGACCAAGCTCCCCCTTACCTCTCGGACCTAATCGCCCTACGCGCTCCTGCGCGCGCTCTCCGCTCTTCCGCTGTCCCCTCCCTCGCTCTCCCTCGCTTCTCCTGCTCGCCCAACCGCCTTCGTCCCTTCTCCCTCGCTGCCCCGCATGCCTGGAACTCCCTCCCTGCCGACGTCCGCCTCGCCTCCTCCCTCCGCTCCTTCAAATCCCTCCTCAAGACCCACCTTTTCCATGCTGCCTTTCCCAATGCCCTCTAGTCTTTCCCCTTGCTCTTACTGTCAGCCCTCCTCTGCTGACTGCTGCTACCGACCACCTTGTAACCAAGCCAAGTACACGCACCTGAGACTTCGCATCCGCCTGAATGTTTGTTTGTCTTCTCCCATGTCTCTCCCGCTGTCCCCTCTCCTTGTCTCCCCCTCCTTGTCTTTTAGATTGTAAGCCACAGGCAGGGACCGCGTCTGATTGTATGTTCTGTACAGCGCCAGGTTTTGCAACTGGCACTTTATAAATGTTTAATAATAATAATAATAACTGGATGCCGCAGCTCTGCCACAGTGTTCCCAACAGCATGTTTATTTATTTATTTTATTTTGTTCAATTTGTATCCCGCCCTTCCTGCGAACAGCTGGGAGGGCGAACAGCGACCACGCCTCCCCTGCAACACCTCCAGCTTCAGGGCCGGTTCCGCACCCTGCCATGATCGGTCCGAGGGCTGCTCCGCTGCTTGCACTGGGGTCCTGTGGAGAGCAGCAGTGCATGAGCACGGCACGAGAGGCTGTGCAGTGCTAGCCGGGTTGAGGCCATACACAGCTAATAGCGGAATGGCTGCTCGGCCCTGTGAACCCCTGCCCCATGCATGGGGCAGGTGCATACCAGCGGTAGCGATGACAGATCAACAAGATCGCGGCTGCCTCTACCAGGGAGCTAATCACACACTCCAGCCACCTTATCGTGATCGAACCCAGCTGCACAGTGCCATGGTCTTCAACTGCCGTGACAATAGCACGGCTGGTGGGATGCACCCTGGCCAGGGAGTGCAAGGGGTCCTGGCAGAGGCACAGGGATTGGACTGGCCCCTGGCCCACTGAGGCACCTCAGGCCACCCCTGACCCCATGACTGTCAGGCGGTGCATGAGGGGGGTTGTGCCGGTGGCCCGGCAAGAGGAGATTCCTATCAGGTGCACTGAACACACCCATGGTACGGCACCAATCACTGGCCGCACAGCATGGCCTGCCAGAGTATATATGGGTGTAGGTTGCTGTGGCTGGGTGTGGGGGGTAGAGTGAGAGATCGATCAGGCATGTTGTATGGGAGGTGATAGTGACAGGGAGCATCGAGACATTGGTGGTGGTGGCCGGTGTAGGGGCAGGGGTGGGGGGAGGCAGGGGTGGTGAGCGGCTCCCCCATCATAGCTGTACCCGGAGCCCCAGGCCAGCCATGGGGTTGCAGGAGACGTGAGAGTCACAGTGCGGGTGTGCAGGGTGTTCGGGGTTGAGGGCACCGATCGCACGAGGGTAGTAGCACAGGCTGTTGATGGGCCAAGTGGGTATGGAGGGCACTGGCACTGTGCACAGCCGAGCAGCCCTGGTTCATGCCCCACCCACTCCCTGGACCGCCTTGTCAGGTAGCAGCTCGGTGATCCTTCACGGGTACTGGTGGTAGGTTCCCCCTGGGCGTACGTGCCATTGTTGGTACCATACTGCCTGTTGATGAGCCCCTGCGGGCGAGGGCCATCCTGTTAACAGTCCTTTCCACCTGTTTCATGATTCTAGGGCTGGTGTTGCAGCAATGGGCCAAGCTACTGCTGCCGGGTCACCGCTTCTACAACCATGGTGAACGGTGCAGGAGGGCTTCCAACCTGCGGTGAACTGCATCGCTGCGTTGGGCACGGAGGGTAACTGCCAGGCGACATTCCATCTTCAGGACAACAGTGTCCCAGGACATGCACCTCGTACTGTCCCGGTGGCCGCTCAACCTATACGGGTGCCGTGTCACTGTCTCAATGCGGAGGCTGCATTGGATGTGGTCCCGAACGAATGAATGGTGGGAGAACATGCTGGCCACCTGGACAGACAAGGAGTGGATGGACCACTTCCTCATGAGCCAATCCCTTTTGGCCTGGATCAGAGAGCTCCTGAATCCCCATCTCCAGAGGCTGGAGACCAACATTCAGAATCCGCTGCTGCCAGGAATGTGCTTGGCCATGGCCGTGTGGAGACTGGCCACCCCTGATTCCTGTCGGAGCATTGGGGAACAGTTCAGCGTGGGGACCGTGACCATTAGCAGGGTGCTCCACGATGTGTGTGACCTGATCATGGTGCTGCTGCTGGAGCAGGTCATCCAGCTCTGGGATCCAGAGGTGATGATCCGCGGCTTTGAAGACCTGGGCTTTCCCCATTGCATAGGGGTGATAGACAGCACACACATCCTCATTATCCAGCCCCCACATGCCAAGACGGACTACCTGAACAGGAGGCAGGCCTTCTCCATCAATCTTCAGGCCTTAGTGGATCACAGGACCTTGTTTACGGACATGTACACCGGCCAGTCAGGGAGGAGCCATGATGCACGCATACTGCGGGTGTCCCCCTTCTATGCATGCATGTTTGACGGGGAGATAGCCCCCAAACTGTACCGGGTCATCGAGCGGGTCTCCATGGCTCCCGTGGTGATAGGGGACCCCGCCTACCTGCTGAGCCCGTGGCTCATGTGGGCCTATCCCATGGCCCGCACACCAGATCGCCGGCTCTTCAATGAACGCCTCTCATTGGTTCGGAATATGGAGCGGGCATTCAGACTGCTCAAGGAGCATTGGCGCTAAGGATGGGCGAACAGAACCAAGTTTGGAAATTCAGTTCAATTCGAAAATCGAGTTCGGTTCGGAAGTTCGGTTCAGTCAACCAAACTATTCGGGTTCGGTCCGAACTTCCGAACAGAGAATTCAAACCCCATTGAACTAAATGGAATATTATCTTATACGGATGGGCGAACAGAACCGAGTTAGGAAATTTAGTTCAGTTCGAAAATCGAGTTTGGTTCGGAAGTTCGATTTGGTCGACCGAACTAGTCGAGTTCGGTCGACCGAACTTCCGAACCGCGTTCGCCCATCCTTAGTTGGCGCCTGCTCATGAACAGAAGCCAGTTCGATCTGCAGCATACCCCCATCCTTGTACTGGCGGCCTGCATCCTGCACAATCTCTGCGAGACCGGGGGAGTCGCCTTTGTGTATCCCCCACTGGTGCTGAGAGCGGATCCCATACCCCTCTACCAACACGTCCAAGGTGGGGCGTTCCGGCACATCTCCGAGGAGAACCAGGATGCTCTGTGTAGGCGCACTGTTGCCCAGATGGCAGGCAACTGACTACCCATGTTGATAGCCCACCACCATTGCAGCAACTGTGTAATCCGTTTGAATAAATACAAATGTGTCTGTTTGGAAAACCGCATCTGTTCTGTTGTTTGGGTTGTAGGGGTTCCCCAGGCCTGTGTTGGCCGTGTCCTGTGCCACTGAGTCCCCCACTGCTGTGATGCCTTGGCAAGTGAGCCGCTGCAGGCCTCGGGCCTGCACCGACTGTCTGTTGGCATGGCCAGCGCTCCACTGCTGTAACTGTGCTGACCTGTCCCCGGCCATGGATGCTATGCTATTGCCCACCCAGCTCCTTACCGACCAGAGGCATTCAGTACTGGCACCTGTTGTGTGCATGTCCTTCCCCCTTCTGCATGTGGAGCGACCCCTACTGCCCATGGTGCCCCCATTGATACACAGAACAACAGAGTGGTACAGTATCACATAGTTTATTAGGGGTTATGTACAATTGGGGGGGGTTACGTTTTGCGGGGCCTTCCCCATGCCTGCTTCGGTGCACCACCGGGGCTTGCTCCCCTGTGGCCCCTTGCAGCTGCTGCCCTCTGGGAGCGTCGACCAAATGGCCCCAGCTCTCCTTTGTCCACAGGCTGCTCCACTCTGGGCTCGGGTGCTGGGCCCTGCGATGATGGAAGATACGGTCTGTGTTACACTCTGTCAGTGGAAGTTACCCCTGCACCGTGGGCCTTGTACTGGGCCTTTGGTGTTCCCATCACTCCCCCTGCTGCATCCCCCTCCCCCTTTGAGGCCAACTACATGTTGCGGCTTACCGGAGCTGGTGGGGCAGCCAGCATGGGCGGTTGGTCACCTGGAGGTTCCAGGTTGATGGGCGGAGACAGCAGTTCCCAAGGGGGAGTCTCGGAGGCAGCTGTGGAGGAACCGGGAGGGGTGTGGGCTGGAATGGCAGCCCCATGTACTGTTGTTGAGGGGCTATGTGGAGGAGAGGGACCCCATCCACCAGGCCAAGGAAGGGGTGCTGCTGGGGAAACCAGGGTTGGCTGAAGTGCAGGGGGCGCCCCAGTGGTGGTCAGCTGCCATCCCTCCACCCAGGCCTGGAGGGGGCGCGTCCCACTGGGGTTCCCTCCGCAGGAGCCCCACCATCTCCCCAATGAGGTTGAGGGCCCGTGCAGAGGTCCCCTCCAGCGCAACACGTCCCTTCGCCCTCTTGGCTCTGTCGAGCCACATCTCACGGTGGAGGGTGACTGTCTGGTGCCTGTCCCACAGGTGCTCACTGCGGGACCAGGTTAGCATCTACCAATATGTCCCAGTCCCTCTCCCCCTCCCCTCTTTGCACCTCTCTCGTGAGGGAGAGTTCGTGTGCGTGCACCTCGGCTAACCTTCTGGTTTACTCCAGCAGTTCCCTCCTGAGATCTTCTATCCTCCATCAGTTCCGGGCCCGCATCTCCCAATTCCTCTGGGCGCTACCGGCGGCGGCTCCCCACACCGGACTGGGGCACCCATCTGTGGGAGGGATGAGAATGGATTGTGGCCATATCAGTGCATCCCTGTCGCCACAGGGGGTGCCGGCCCCCCTGCCCTGTCCGTCCCTATGGTGCTCCCTACTGGTCAGGCGGGGTCCCATTATCCCTGTCCCCTCTGTCGGACCACTTTTCTGGACCCCTCTGCCAGCGCTTCCACCCACGCCCATGCTGTCACCACACTCCCTTGTGGGCATGTCCCGTGGTCCAACCCCCTATGCCCCCCCTGCAGTCCCCTAGGGGGCCAGTAACCCATGTGGCTCGGTTTGTGGCTACGAGGGGCACCGGCCCTTCCCTGTCATGCATGGGGGCCTGTTGCCTGCAGGGGCTGTCCCTGTGGGTGGCCTGATACCCCACCTCCCCGGCGCATGCCAGGACCCATCTCTTGTGCAATGTGGGCTACCATCGTGGTCCTAGCGCCCGACTCCCAGGGGTACCACCGGTTCCTCCTCTACCACCTCGTCCTCCACTACCTCCTCCTCATCTACCTCCAGGGTGCCTTGAGCTGAATTGGGAATGTGGATCCATCAGTTGGTCCCTGCTACCCAGCTGTGGCTCTGGTCACTGTGGTTGGGGCCCGTTACGCCCCCCCCCCCCATGCTCCAGTTGTGTTCCTACCTGAATCGTCTTCCTCAGCTTCCTGGGAGGTGTCCCAGGTCTCCATCTGTTCCGTGTGCACCCCCTGCCCCTGCAGGCTGTCGCCCTGTGGGTTTTGTGGGTGCACGCCAAGGGTGCTGTGTGTGAGCTGAGGGTGAGCGGTTTCCCGGGCCACCTGTGTGACGGGGCTCTCCCCTCTTTCCCCTCCCACATCCTGGCTGGCCTCGCCTGGGGCAGTGGACTCCCCCTGCTCTGGGGGGTCGGGCAGGGGGGGTGTTGTGAGTGCCCTCCATCTGCCCCTGGTGAAGGCGGTGCTATGTATGCAGAAGGCAACTATGTCTCCATCCACGCAGAGGAACTGGTCCAGCTCATCCTGGAACTCCATTGTGCGCATAGCACAGCCAGACTTCAAATTGTTGTCCTTGATATGTTTATAGCCAGACCTCAAGTCCTTTGCCTGCTGCATGCACTGGGTGATGTCCCTATTGTACCCCTGCTGCATAGACCTGTCTGGCCTTGTAGCTGCGCACCAGGTCGTGCTGAACCTCCCCCCCCCCCACACACACACACACGCGTGTATGAAGTCCCTGGTCTCATGCCTTGACCAGGGCTCCCTCTCTTGGGTCCCGTGTGTCTGGGGCCCTCCAGCTGGGTGGCATGGGACCCGGCCAGTAGCTGTGGTGACAGTGGAGCTGGTCATCTCCTGTGGGGGGGTATTGCAGAGGGGTTAGCATCTGCCCCACTGCCCACCTGTGCACCCCTGTGGGGGGTTCCCTTCCCCCACCCCCCTGGGCAGCCCGGGCGGCTTACCTGACTGTCACAGAGGCCCTCCTCAGCTGTCTTCCCAGTGGTGCATTGCTCCTTGGTCTGGGTACTTTCCTGGGGGTGGGGTTGCAAACTGTTAGCTGTCCGCCCTGGCCTCCCTCGGGTTGGTGTCTGCTCCTGGCATGCGGGACTCCCCTCCCCGGCTTCCTGTGGTGCCCTTGCTCTTACCTCGCTGTCACTGGCACTCCCTGCCCCGTGGCTGTGGTGGCATGGGGTGCTGTGGGCAGCACAGCAGCAGCGGTGTGCCCTCGGCCTGTGGCAGGACAGGTGTGCTCTGTTTAGCCGTCCTTTCCATCTCCCCCCTCCAGTCCGTTGGGCCACCCCCCTCCCCTGGGTGTCCCAGGGTCCCTCTGCTTACGCTGGCTGGCCCTTCCCATGCGTGTAGCGGTGCTGGCTCCCTTCGTCTTATTGGCGGTTTTCCGTCCTGACATTCTGGGAGCCGGCACACCCATGTCCTGTTTCAGATCCCTTTTACGGGCGCCTGGGTGGGCGTCCGGCGTCTCCCTGGGTGTGTGTGTCTGCATGGGGGGCCCTTGCGTGGCCTCTCTAGCCATCTCTCTGTGGTCTCAGCGGACCCATTCCCGTGGGTGTTATGGTTTTTACATGGACGGTTGGGTGTTGACCACCCATCTCCACCCACCTCCACTCATCTCAACCCACGGAGCATGCCGGCTCCATGGGTGTTGGTGGGTAGGTCGTGAATGTGCACTCACCCACTCGTGGACATTTACATGGACACTCCCACACCCATCGATGGGTGTTTATGGGTGTTCGTGGGTGGGTGATGTCCATGTAAAAAAGGCCGTAGTCTTTATAGCTGCACTTGAGTTGTAAACCAGATTTTCACCTGAAACTAGGCCGAGAGCAGCCGCTCTCTACTGTAGTTGATTCTCCACCTTTGGTCTCTCCTTTCGTCTTCCCCGCTCCTCTCACCTCACACACATACACACTCTGGATCACAGCAGTTCACAAATTCTGGAAATTCCATTTTTGTGGCTAAAACAATGCATTATTTTTATCACTGATAAGTTTGCCATGCAAATTCTGGTTGTATACAGTGCATAGAACTTGTCAAATTGTAACCTCCAGCGTGTTCTCGGTTAATTGTTATTGCTAAGGAAACTGAGTTGGCATGATAAAAATCTCTCTAAAGCATCTATTATATGAAAATGGAGGGACAGAGGGTACGGAGTCCACAAACAAAGCATGCCCAGTTCCTGGAAACCTAGATTGAACCTCAGAGAGCCTGGCAATCAGGGATCAATGGGTTTTATGCAAATTAATTGTTTTTACACAAAAGTAAAGATACTGTATGCCACCATCTGAGCAGGCAGCTGTACATTTCAGCCACACGAATAGGAACACAATTAGCAAGGTTTTCTCCCAGTGCTGCTAAATGTTGAATAAGCCTCTTAGTTTAACCAATAGTGACAGATGAGTTTGATCAGATAACTCAATCACCTTGGTGATGGTTGCATGGCAGGTTTTAGGTCTCCTCAACACATTTGGAGTAATTGGACTTGTTACTGTATATATCTTTGTCTCAAATTGTTGAGGCTTTTGCAGCAAAAGGCAAACTATCTCCTTCCTTAATAAAAAGCAGCTTCCAAATTCTCTCATTAAATATGCATGTCCCCTAATGTTGGGGGGATAAAAAGAAGGATAATATTAAAATGTCACCTCTCCAAATGCTACCATCGGTAGACAGTTGGGAATGCAAAAACGTTTGTTGGCCCCATGGAAAGGAGGTATGTTGTAAACTTCTTTTTCTGCCACCATTCCGCAGTGTTGTTGAGTTAAATGAATTAGCCTTTAAACCCCAACCCCCGAGTTGCAGACTGGTTTTCGAGGGGCTCTGATGGCCTGAAAAGCCAGACTGAACACATTAATCAATTAAATGTTCAGATGAATCAATTAATATAATTGTATGAATTAATTAATACAAATTAAAGAGAAAAATAAAGAAAAGGTTGCCTTTTTCCTGTGTGAACTCCTGATCCAGCACGCTCTGAAAGCCAATAAGAGCCTTTTCATCATCTTCATTCATTCCTCTTGCCTGGCCCAAACCTCACCAAAAATGCTTTCCAATGAAAATGTTCCCCTCTTTTCATTTTGGGCCATTCTCCACTGGAATAAGGCTTGTTGACCGAGTAAGAATGTGGCCCAGCATCTGTTTCAATTCCTTAGTGTGTTTATCTGTCTTATTTAGACCCAAACCTGCCAGGTGTTCATCACTCTACACGCTTGTTGACTTGGCACTATGGCTTAGGCTAGAGCCGAGATGAAGAACCTCCAGCACGTGGGTCATATCAAGTCAACAGCTGTATTTTATTGGACCTAGGACTAAAACAAAAAGCAATTTTTTCTCGCAAAAATATTGTGAGAATCGAGAATTGACATCGAGAGCTCGGTACAATCTCAATAACAGACCAAGATCTCAGTTGAGAAATTTTTCTTGGAATACCGTTTACCACGTTTACTGTGACCACAATTTACCGTTTACCATATGCCAATTACCTTGTACCATGTTCATCCCGGTAATGCACAAAATGCAAAATGCACATTGTGTGTGCGCATTACTGGGATGAATATTAAATCAATCAATCAATAAATTAAAAATGAATACAGTACATGGTAAGTGGTACACGGTAAATGGTATTTCGAGAAAAAATTCTCAATCAAGAAGTGACATTTTTCTCAATTATTGTTTCTCACTTAAAATGAGTCAAGAACCATGTTTCTTGACGATAACCGAGAAAAACTCAAGATCGCGTTTCAGCCCAAAATTTGGATGCCTTTCCAATTCCTGGATCTGGTCTATGGATCTAATTATCACCTACAAGTACTGAAAGAGGGAGCTCTTGGGAAGGGAGTGGAGTCGAGGGCATGCAGCCAGGTATAGCAGACAAATCTATGACATAGATCCGTGATCTGAACCTTCCACTTTCTTCCTCCCGAAGCATCCTGTCCTGATCTCCTAGCCAGCCCATGAAGCTTGTACTAATTTTCAAAGTAGCCTATGGGAGAGGGAAAGGTTTCCCACCCCTAGGTTAAAACATATCTTTCAGAAAGACATCTAGACTTCATTTTTGAGAGTCAGCCATGGAACGTGGTTTATTCTCTAATGGCTCATTGCTCTCTGCGAGGAATATCCACACCCCTCCTGATTTTGAGAACTACTAGAAACAGCTTCTTTAAAATATATATTCTAGTTCCATTGTGAGAGAACTTTCTAACACAAGCCAGATGGTTTGCTTGATTTGTACATTTTCTTCCCAGCTAAATAATACATTTACATATTCCATAGAAGGATTTTTAGAGACGGGTAGCAACTGTGCCTTACATGAGCTCCTCCGTTCAGTTTTTTATTTGGTTCCCTAGCTACTTCAGGCCTGATCCTCATCTCTTGGGAAATCTGCATAAGTCTAACTTCCAGTCATGTTCATAGTTCTATGATGGCTATGGGAGTTCTAGTAATGGGCAGGGGTGGTGGGCCCTCCAGGACGGCAGGGGCAATGTCCCGCCTGGCCCCCCAGGGTTTCCCCCGCCAGCACCAGGCTCCCCGGCAGCTTTAAAAAAAAACAAATGGCCGAGGTCAACATCGCGCTGAATGTGCGGAGCCACCTTGAAGAACCTTGTTTAGCAAGGCAGAAACCTTCTGAAGGTCTCTGCCTTGCTAAACAAGGTTCTTCGAGGTGGCTCCGCACATTCTCACTGGCTGTGTTTGCGCGCACTCACACAGCCGGTGACTCGAGTCACCCCACCCCACCCTGAAAGCTTCCTAAGGAAGCCTTCAAGGTCAAAAGGGAACCGTTCTCCCTTTATGCGGCGTGGGCAGCTAGAAGAGCCATCCATTCTGCATAAAGGGACCCTGCGATGCAAGAGTGCAGCAGGGGGCACTCTTGCATTGCATTGGTCAGCAGAGGGAAAGTTCATACGGGGGAGCCCAATAGAGGAGGCAAGGACGGGTGCAGAGGAGGAGCAAAGCTCCTGGGCAGGAGTGTGGCGGGATACAAGAGTGGAGAGAAATATGTACAGGTGTTAACAAACAAGATGGCAGCCCACTGGCATCGGCATCCCCCATTCACATGTTTAGCCTGTAGAGCCTAATAAATGGGAAACCCCTTGCATGTAGTTGCTGTGCGTCTGTGCAGCCCACACCCACAGGCTTAGCGAGATTAGCCCAGAGGTGCGTAAGGGGTGCACTGAAGAAAAGGAGGGTCCACATCATGGTTCTCTACCCCATTCCTTGTGTGCATGCCCTCATCTCTGCTCCCTAACCAGGAGCTTGGTTTTTCGATGCTGGGGGTAGGAACTAGATCCAGGGGCCAAATCCAGGTACTGGAAAGGGGGCACATAAAAACTTGCCACGTGCCCCCCAGGTCTGAGGTGCCCCACCTCTTGTGTATAAGAAAGTAGTTTCTGCTTCTGAGAGAAAAAAAGGTCTCCTTCTCTTTGTTAAAACTTAATTCCTCCAGTGTTTTTATGAAATAAGCTGGGAGGGACAAACACACATGGTTTAGGTGTTTTGAAAGAGAGAGATTATTCATGTTTATAAAAATACAGCTTGATAGGGTTGTGCAGGGCTTCACTTAGTTACAGAAAAACATAATTAGGGCAAATTAGATTTACATCTGCCAATTTGGGCAGAGTACCAAGACTGAGGAGCACGGCTAATGCCGGCTTTCAATTCACATCTGTAGTTTGCATAGATCGTTTGGGAGGTTGCCACACATGCAGCTTAGGACCCCGGAGAATCAAAAGCTTCAAGCAAGACATCTCATTTGTATTAATTTGCAAGTGGCTATTAGAAAACTCAGAATTACACAACTCAGTCAAATGTTTACCTAATCAAAATCAAAACAGATGGTATTCTTTAAGAAGGGAAATTAGTTCCATTTATAATTTAAGGAGGACATTTTCACTGAGCTAAACTGGGTTATGAATATTTTTAATATATTTAAGGTCTAACCCTAGAAAAAGAGGTTCATTCATGCCAACTAAAAATACCTACCACTGCAGGAGGTCCCAATCTTTTTCTGTACAGACCCCATTTTGAAAAAAATACAATTTTGTGAACCCAGAGAGTATAACGACATGTACGGTTATCAAATATGAATAGGTATTATGACCTCATCCACAGGTAAGGTGGCCTCACTTAGAGTCTTGAGCCATACTTGGTGCAGAACATGGTGGCCCACCTTTTGTCGGGGGTGGGCCGCCAGGAGCATATTCCACCAGCACTCCAGAGTCTACACCGACTGCCAGTAGCTCTCCAGGAACAATTCACGGTGCTGATCTTGACCTGAATTGAAATTTATTTTGCACAGGCTTTCGCCATGGCCAAAACGAAAAACAAACAAACATATATACAAACAAGAAAATTATGTATAAAATACAACCATTATATATAAAATAACGACATTTTAGCACCAAACTAAAACATCAGTAGACCCTTAACTCATAATTGGCCTAACTTGCATAAATAGTAATAATAAGTCAAGTTAATTATAGTGATAGTGATAGCGCAATCAGCCAGAATTAAAATAATCAACTGAAGAGAAGCATATTCAATCTTACCGCTACTTTCCTAACATCCTATCATCTAAACATTAAGCATTATGTAGGCATTGTAGTTAACTGAGGAGATCTTACCCAGGTCCACTATTCCCCCAGTGTTGTCCATAAAGGTCCAGTCTAACCTAGGGGGTGCCTTGTCTTATACCAAAGGTCCGGCCCTTAGAAATAGCTGTTTGAATTTGAAGCCGTTTCTTAGATGCTAAGTGGGTATATATTGCTAAATCCCTAATGGCATCTCCTTGGGTAAGCGACAATAGATAGTGAATGTCATCCAAACCTGAGCTTCCCGAGGCAACCAGGGAATCACTCAAGTTGCCCTGAGGGCATCAAAATAGGGACACCTCAAAAGAAAGTGCTCTATATCTTCAACTTCCTGTTTATAGCAGGAGCACAATCTAGCATCCCATGGGGTAAGGTCATACCTTCCCTCAACTACCGCCCCTTTAACCAATTGCCAGCGGAGTAGAATGTATGCTCTCCTCAATTTTGGATTAATCAGAACATCCAAATAGGGTTCAAAAAAACCCTGATTTTTAAAATTCCCCAAATGGGGAGCTACTTTCCATGCAGCTACTTTAGCTATATCCTCTTGGGCAGCAACATCCCTAATTCGGAGGTAAATCTCAGATTTAATGGCTAGAATAGACTTGCCCAAAAAATGCTGGAAAGAGAACCCCATTTCTCTGAGCAATCTTCCCAAAAAGAGGAACCACGGATAGGGTCGCGATCCTTGATACAAAAGTTCTTCCCTAAGGCACTGTACAGGCAATGCTGAATCCTGTCATTTTAGCAGTCTTAGTCAATAATTGACAAATACTTTCCTCACAAGTGAGTCAGTGGAGGGGATACCCAACTCTGCCCTCAGTACTGCTCCCGGGACGCCTGCTGGAACCCCCAGCAATTGCCACAGGAAAAAGTTCTGAACTCTCTCAAGCGGGAGAGTGTTGGCAAATGGAGTAAGTTCTGCTCCAAACAATAGAGTGGGAGGGATATTAGCCTTATACACCTTTAATAACTCAGAAAGGGGAAGACCCCTAGATATCCTGCAGGCTCTCAACAAAGTATGTACAGCCTGTCTAGCAATAGTAGCTCTCCTGAGGAAATGGCTATTTCATGTACCCCTCTTATGAATACTCAATCCCAGGTAAGTAAATACATTAACCAACTCGACCCTTCCCGCTCTCAGTTGCCAGCTAGTAGTTCGTAATCGCTTCCTCATGACCAGAATCTTGGTCTTAGCGAAGTTCAGGGTCAACCCATTAATTTCACAGTAGATTTGGAACTTCTCTAGCACTCTTTTAATCCCTATCTCGGTTTGTGCCATAAAAACTATATCGTCCGCAAACTGTAAGAATTGCAAACGTGTACTACCTACCCTAGGGGCATGGGTATCTACTTCTGACATGTAGCTGAACAGATCTGAGAGAAACAGGTTGAAAAGCAGGGGTGCAAGTACGCACCCCTGTCGAACCCCTCTCTTAATTGGGACAAGTTCCGTCAGTTGTGACCCTCCAGGGCCTCTAATGCTAGCCTCATTATTCGTATACAATCTGATAATTGCTGCCAGGAGAGTCTCATCAATGCCGAGAGACCTCAACTTCCCCCATAGTCTAGTCCTCGGCCCCGAGTCAAAGGCCTTGGATAAATCTGCGAAGGCTAGAAATATCTTGCCGCTCCGGACTTTGTGGGTTTTGTGTATAACATGCTGCAATATGTAGCAGCAATCAAGTGTGGAGCATCCTGGCCTGCCCTGAACCCAAATTGAACAATAGGGATAATGGCCGCCTTCTCGACCCACCTTTCCAGATGACCTAAAAGCACCTTGGTATATAACTTGCCTGGGACCGATAAGAGGCTAATTGGCCTATAACAAGCCGGGTCTTGGAGGTTGCCTTTCTTAAATATTGGGACAATAGTGCTGATTCTCCATGACCGCGGAATCTTGTCCTGGGAGGCAACAGCAGAAAATAATTTGGAAAAAATCCGGGCCCATATTTGGGGGGCTGCTTGGATTACCTCAGCAGTCAGATAATCTGGGCCTGGAGCTTTGTTTGTTTTAAGTCTCGAAACCTGTAGAAATGTGGTTTTGGTAGCTGCCCCGCAATTATGGACCTCCTTCCTCTGGAGGTTCATCTCAGCCCATACCTGCTCATCTTCCAGAGGCAATGTAAGATGTTTCTATTTTGTCAGCTGGGAACAGGGTTTGGGATAAGGAATTTTAACTTGTTTTGTTTATGTGTACTTATTGTATATGGTTTTGTGTGCTATAACTAGCCCATAGCCCTTGGGATAGGATAGGATAACAAATTTAAATAGCTTGGGAGCTACTACACTACTATAAAGTGACTTTATAACTGCACACAAAGATGGACCAAGACATTTTTGATGCTTTGCAAACACACGGTTGCCATATTGTGGGGTGTTTTTTTGTATAACAATAGTTTTTAGAGACCCCAGCTAAGAACAGGTCAACAATATGAGACATTCTCTATATAAATAATTTTAAGAAGAGGGGAAATAGCCCTTCCAACGCTAAAATTCTATTACTCCATGATAATTGTTTACTGTCTTGAACCCAAAGAGCTAGAATCGAAAAGCAGAGGACAGGAAGGGAAACCATATCAGAGGAAGATAGAGTAAACTGACGGTTAGGTAAATAGAGTCCAGTTAGTCCCATGAGCATACTATCGCCTCTGTAATGCTGTTTCATGGAGTTCATATCTATAAAATCACTTGTCCTTAAGTCCCATAGAATCATGGAACTGGAAAAAATCTCACAAGTCATCTAGGTCAACTCCGAGTGTACTTGCACATAGCACTATAGTAAATCCACCCAGGTGTATATTTAGAAATCTAGTGGGGAAGGTGTTGGACGTGGACTTTGGAGTCAGGGTTCAAACCCCATCTTAGCCATGAACTCACAGGGTGGCCTTGGGAAACATCACTATTTCTTAGCCTCAGGTTCCCCATCTGTAAAATGGGAATAACAACAGCCTATGACACAGGATTGTTGTGAGGGTGAAGCATCTTTGACTCCTCCTACTACTTTATTTATGTATTTGCTTCAATTACTAAGCCGCCCGCTCCTGCTACTGCAGTGAGGGGTAGAGTACAACATAATAAAGACATAAAAACATAAAACAGCATCAATAAACACAGAATATAAATAACAATATAAAATTACAAATAAAATACAGCATGGCAGAATTAAAAAACCTCCCCCCCCACCCCCTTCGTAACTCATCACCTGTCTCCCTCGCCAAAAGCCTGGCAGAACAGTCAGGTCTTACATTGTCTCCGGAAAGGGGGAATGTTCAGCGCCAAGCGGGCCTCAAATGCCTCAGATCCAGGCTGTTGTCAAGCCCTGCCACTTTGCCCTGTGTAATATTGCTAAAATCCAGCCCTGCCTTACTGTTGGCCCTGCAAAAACCCTAGTCCGCACTCTAGTCATCTCTCGCCTTGACTACTACAACTTCCTCCCTACTGGCTTCCCCATCTCTGACCTTGCCCCCCCTCATCTCTGTTCAACGCTCTGCTGCTAAAGTCATCCACCTTGCCTGTCACTTTGACCACATTCAGCCCCTCCTCTCCGTCCTGCACTGGCTCCCCCTATGTAAATGCATTCAGCACAAGTTCCTGGTCTTCACTTTCAAGGCTATTCATGGCCTACTCCCCCATATCTCTCTGCTCTTATATCCTGCAACATTCCTGCCCAGGAGCTTCGCTCCTCGTTTGCCCCCACCCTCGCCTGCTTACAACTTCCTTGCTCCTCTAAACGCCTTCACCCCTTCTCTCTTGCTGCCCCCCAGGCCTGGAACTCCCTCCCTGGACATGTTCACTCTGCTCCCTCTCTCCCAACCTTCAAATCCTTCCCGAAAACCTACCTCTTCCATCAGGCTTTCCCCGGCTTGTCACGAGTGATAAGAATCGCTTCCCTGTAACTAAGCAAAGCACGTGCACCTGCAACTTCTCAACCTCTCTCTCCTGAAATCCACTATGTGGATTTTTATTTTCATGTTGTTATATTTATATTATTGTATTTTATATTTTAAATTGCATATTGTTGCCACCCCAAGCTGCTGTTAGCAGGAGGGTGCAGGGTAAAAATGTGTATAAATAAGTCTTCCACTATGGTTAAATTGGGAGGTGAAGGAGGCTATTAGAGCCAAAAAGGCATCCTTTAAGAAATGGAAGGCTAGTCCCAATGAAAATAATACGAAAGAGCATAAACACTGACAACGTAAATGTAAAGTGTTAATAAGGCAGGCCAAGAGAGATTTTGAAGGGAGGCTTGCTAAAGAGGC
>QEPC01007265.1:734092-755937 GCA_003113815.1 Sphenodon punctatus
CCCCCTCCCCAGGACTCCCTCTCTCACAGGGAGTCCCCCTTCCCCATCATATGGGAGGTGCCCCCCCATCTCAACGGGGTAAGGGCCATCTCCCCTCCTCTCACCAGGGGGATTGGCCCTATCCTCCCTAACCCATTCCCCATACCCCCCATCCTCAGGCCCCACCTGCCTCGTCCCCCCACAAACCCCCTTAAAACCACACACAACAAAACAAAACAGCGGGTCCAGCGGTGGCAGCAACAGGGATGAGCTGTACGTTCCTCTTCTGGAGCAGCAGTAGGAGAAAACGGGGGGGGGGGGAGGGGGGAGGCGCCACTGTCCAGCTAACGGCTGACACCCTTTGGGTGGCGCCCCAGCAGTTGTTACCTGGGGAGGGGGAGGGGAAAGCAGAGTGGCAGGCAGCTCCTCCAATCCACACAACCCCCTATCCCCACAGCAGCGGACACAGCTTGCAGCTTGCACAATACCTCCCTCCCTTTGGAAACTCGCCTTCTTTTGTGTCCTTGTCCCATAGTAGCCAATGCCATGCATTGACACAGCTGCAAACCTCTTTATCAGGATCCTTCTGGAGATTTAAAAATATCCCAAATAAGTAACTGTCCCAGTAAAAGTGAGACGACCTTAGTCACAATTAATTATATTCATAATAAATAAATAAATAAAATAATAATCCAGCATCTACCCAAATCACACTAAAAAAATCTGTTCTCTACAGCCAAGCACTCCGACTCTACAGCAGGGGAACCTTTTCCCTCCCAGGGGCCCCTTTCAAAATTAGTACAGGCTAGAGCTTGGAGGCGGAAGTGCTTAAGGGGTGTGCTCAGGAAGAAGAGGGTGCAAATCATGGATCTCTATAAATACATTATTTAATATACATTACACACAACCCCCACAGCCTCTTAAGGATAGGAATGGACATTTAATGCAGCAAGAGTCTTAACTGCAACTATTGCCTCCTGTCCCATGGTCTTAATCATGTCGCTTTCTTCCATCTAGTGCTGAAAGGGGCTTCGTAGCCCATTCAAAAAAAAAAAAGACCAACTGTTTCTCTCTCTCTCTTAAGTCCCTGGCTCTCTCAAGTCCCTGTCGATGATTTGCAGGTGGGACGAACCATCTGCCATCTTCCAAACCCTCCCCTCGAACCTCTGGCAGGTGCACCCTGGCTGCTCTTGGCTGTCACCCGAAGCCAGTTGTTTTTACCTCCTTCATTTGCTTTGAACACAGAGGGACTGCTATGCTGACTCGCCATGGGAAAAGGATGAGCTGCCACTGGCTGTCTCCGTGCAAAGCTGCAGCTGCTCCACCTGCTTATGTGAGGAAAGAGGCAAGTTTCACACGCCGGAGCTTATAGAATTCCTGATGGGCTTGGCAAAGTGACACAGTCTCACATGGGACAGGCTGCACGTCGCCCTGAACCAGGAGAGAATCCTGGCTCTTACTGAGTTGGTTTGTTTTTTAAAATCCCTTTTCAAACTCTGAACAATGGAATGGATGGGGAGCTGGGGAGAAACCTTTAACTGTGTGTTAGTTGCACACATCACGACCGGGCACTTTTAAAGCATTAGAAATGCTCTTGTGGCAAAGCACGCTCATTCTACAAACATCTCTTTGGAATTTGGGAAAGGGCCCTCGGGTTTTTTTGTCAGCATCTTACCCTGCAAAGCTGGCTTGAGGGAATCAATTTCTAGCGGGATAGATTCTTTACCAATACCCTCAATAATGGACTTTTTATTATTATCCTGTCATTTCTATAGTGTTTTCAGTGTTCAAAGGGCTCTACGGTCCTTAGCTAGGTCACTCTTTTCACCACTGCGATCTCGGAGTGCACTAACCAGTAATAGGCACCCCACCAGCAGACAGCCCTGCATGCTATGGACTAGCCTTTTATGGGATCTAGACCCCAAATAAGTACCCCTCCAAACAGGTAAACCCACTAAAAGTGGTGGTTTGGGGAATAATTACTCATCTCCACCTATACGTCATCAGGTGTCTGGTCCGAGTATTTCAGGTTAGGGTTGGTTTTTTTTAGATTTTGTTATTTTGGTCAGGTCATTTTGGCAGTATTGGCACCGTGGCACGTGCTCAATTGTCAAAAGTGAAAAACTTAAATGACCAAAAAGCTGAGATACCCAAACAACAACAACAGGAATTCTCAAAAAAGTGGATACGTGAATATTTGTTTTGTGTCACGGATATAACTCAGGCATTCAAAAGGCTCCCCAAAAATGCAAGTGATACCCATGAATAACAAACCCACTACCCGATTCAGCTCTGATGCAATTCTTCTCCCACTCTCTGCCTCTCATTTGCATTCCTCACCCCCTTTTTCACATGTGGCAGGGAAGGAGACATTCCTTTTCTGTAAAATGTGGGCCTGGTTTTCCAGATGCGTGTTGTGAAAATACATCAAGTGTCAAGGTCTGGGGAAAGGAACGAAGGGGTCCATGGCCCAAGGGTGTATTCCTCAGACTCATTAACGGCAGGCTCAAATGCCGAGGCCAGAGACCATCATCGGAGCCCTCTAAGCTCTATAGGCACCTCTGGTACCAAGGACTTCAGCTTCCTGGGAATAGCCCCCTTCGCCGCCATAATGGCGGCGACGGGGAAATTGCCGCGCTCCCCGTCGGGAGACACAAGGAAGGAAGGAGCGTGCTGCGTCCAGGCAGCTAAGAAGAACGCCTGGCCCGGGCTGAGGTTGCCTGGCAACCGAATTGTTGTGCGTGCGCAGTGGCGCCGCGCGGGCCGACTGGGAGCGGTCACGCCCCTTTTTCTCGGAGGGCGGGTCCGCTGGGACCTCGTGGAGGCGGCACTCGTCCTGAGACCTGCAAGCAAGCAGCCCACCCACCTCACCCTAGCACTGTGGTAGATACTGGTTGCCCTTACGGAACCGAAGGGGAATTTTGCCGACTAGCCCAATTGAGGGTCGGGTTTTTCGCCCCTTCAACAGTGCAGGCTAGGTTAAATAGGTTAATTGAATATAGGGAATTGGTTGAGATATAGAATTATAATATACAAGTAATTTGATACAAAAAGATTTGGAAGAGATGACATTGAATAAAACATAATTGATGGTTCGACAATAGGGGTAAGCAATTGTCACACTCAGCGGGGGTTCAGTATGCTATAGTAGGATAAATAGGTAAGAGTAGGTTAAGATGAGTCATCTCCTTAAGAGATGGGGAGAGAACACCCAGTGCCATGATGGGAGCAGCGGGCACTGGGGTTAACACCCTGGGAGGAGGGCCCAGACGGGTCAGCAAGTACATGCACGGTCTGCTGGCTTTGCGGGTTCTTACCTCCTTACTCAAAACCCCAGTTGGGGTGGGTCCCCTTTCGGCCAGAGCCAGGGTGCTGTCGAAAGGGGAGTTATGTTGTTGGTACTGACAAGGGAGTGCACATCCCTGTCAGTACCTGTGTTAAGAAGTTAAAGTAGCTAGCATACTGGACCCAGATTGCCTGAGCAATACCCACCGGCCTTAAGGAGGATTGAAATAAAGAGTGCGACCATTTTAAAATCCAATACTGTCTCTGTGTCTCATTGGGGGGATGCGTCGGCAAGCCTGCACCAGACCAGACAAAGCCGGGGGGAATGGCCGAGGCATAAGGGACAGAGAGGAAGGGCGCTCTGCACAGACATGGTGAGTGGGAAAAACACAGTCAGAGATACACAGGGACTAGATTAGGGGCAAGAGGTTCTACTCAGAAGGGAAAGCCAAGCTAGGAGGACCAACACCAATAGGACTTCAGGCGTCAAGGCTAGAGGAAGTAAGGAACCACTCAGAGGGGGAGTAATAGCTATGAGAGGAAAGACAGCTAAAGACTATGGCTGTTTTCACATGGACCAGGTGGAGAGGATGGGTGTGCTCGCACGATGGGAATGTGTCCCTTTACACGGACACACACACACACCTCCACCCATCTCCACCTACGGGGCCTCCTCCGGTTTTCCGGATGGCCCTGTGGGTTGGTGATGGGTGTAGGTGGATCTGTGCCGGGAGTGTGCACTCACAAACACCCACCGCCGGTGGTGTTTACACGGGCGCACACCCGGCGCACACTCATTCCTCCATCCATCACCAGCCTGTTTCCACGGTGCCCCCACCACCGCACACCCGTTGTAACACCCAGCGGTGGGTGGGGCCATCTGTGTGAAAATGTCCTAAGACTAGAGAGGGGAAGATTATGTCCAGAAGGGAACTCAAGGCTATGAAGGGAAACACAGCTAAGAATTCTATGGTTAAGACTAGAAATAATAATAATAATAATAAATAATCTTTATTTTTATATAATACACACACGCACACCCTGCCGCCATGGCACTCAGAGTACTTTGCATATAACAAATTAACACATTTTAATCCTCACAGCAACCCTGTGAGGTAGGTTAGGCTGAGAGAATATTGTGACTGGCTCAAGGCCACCCAGTGAGTTTCTGGCTAAGGCGAGACTTGAACCAGAGGGGAGAACTGTATCCAGACGGGAACTCAAGGCTATACAGCAGGGAAACTAGATCATACAATCAAGAGGGTAACAAGGCACTCCAGCATGAACAAGCTAAGCAAATGGCAGAGTTTAATGGATACTCATGGCTGTGGGGAAGGGGAATTAAGACAGACAATCAAGAAGTACACACTCAGGAATCAACAATACAAAGTAAGGAATAAGGGCTTAAGGAAAATGGAAAGGAGAACTAGGACAAGCAGCCAAGGGCTGACAGGCATTCAAGAGTCTGGGTAGGACATGTACTCAGCCTGAGGGATACAGGGAACCAACCCAACAAGGGATCGGGATGCTGGGCAAGGGGAAAATGGCAAACAACCAGGAAAAAGCAAGAGATTACAAGCCAGCAGGCAGAGGAGACTTGCTACAAGACAGGAGCTAAACCAATCAAAAGACAAGATGCAAACACTCCACGCTAAAAGGGAGGGACTGTGAACGGGAACCAAGCCACTACAAGAGGACCACACCCAGACTGAGAGGGGAAAACCCAAAGAGAAAGAGAGAGGCTAGAGAGAACAAACACTCATGTGGAAAGATACAACCTGGCTCAAGTAGCACAGACAAAGTCTGGGGTGAGCAGGTAGAAACACCAACAGAAACAGATGTTCCACCAGCTTCCTGTTTTCCCAACATGCTTTATATAAGGGCTGGGGGCCAATCAGGAAGCCGGGACAGGTGTGGCCAAGACTGCAAAGAAGAAACCAAAATCGAGCCTTTAACGTCAGCAGCCAGACGGCAGTGCCGAGGGGGGAAACCATAGCTTCCAGGAGGCAGGGCTGGGAGTACAAGACCCAGTCCTGACTTCAAGAGAATAGTTTCCACCCTAGGGAAGGCCCATGATACTGTCCAGACCTTTGCCAAGGTAGGAGCACATTGGCATGTCAGTGTACAGCAGGGGTGGGGAAATTTTTCCCTCTCGGTGGCCGCTTTGGAAATTAGTACAAGCTCCAAAGACTGCGTAAAAGTTGGCGGCAGGAGTGCTTACAGGGAGTACTCAGGAAGAGGAGCATCCAGAGGTACTCTCTTACCCTGAGCTCAGTCTTTCGGTGATTTGGGGTAGAAAATGGAAATGGGAACATATTCAGGAACTGGAAAGAGGCCAAATAACAACTAGCTGTGGGACACATAAGAATATAAGAAGTGCCGTACTGGGTCAGACCAATGGTCCATCTAGCCCAGCATCCTGCCTCCAACAGTGGCCGGTCACGGTGACTTGGGGGAAGCACCCAACAGGGTGCTTGTTTTCCCTCAGCTCCCATCATGTTCCCTGATCCTGTCTGGCTAATAACTACTAATGGACCTATCTTCCAGAAACTTGTCCAAACCTCTTTTAAACTCAGCTACAGTACTGGCCCTTACCACAGCCTCTGGCAGCAGATTCCACAACCCAATTAAACACTAAGTGAAAAAATATTTTCTTTTATTTGTTTTAAAACTTGCCACCCATGAGTTTCATGGAGTGTCCCCTAGTTCTAGTACTAGCTGAGAGAGTAAATAACTGCTCCTTGTTTATTAGTTCCACCCCACTCATGATTTTATAGACCTCTATCATATCTCCTCTCAGTCGTCTCTTCTCCAAAGGGAAGAGTCCCAACCTACCAAGCCTCTCCTCATACAGGAGCCCCTCCATGCCCTTGATCATTCTCGTTGCCCTTCTCTGTACCTTTTCTAGTTCAGCTATGTCTTTTTTGATATGGGGTGACCAGAACTGCACACAATATTCGTGGTTCAGTCACACCATTGATTTGTATAGAGGCATTATGACATCCTCAGTTTTATTCTCTATTCCCTTCCAAATAATTCCTAACATGCTGTTTGCTTTTTTGACTGCTGCTGCGCACTGCGCTGTGGATTTCATTGTATTGTCCACAACCACCCCCAGATCCTTTTCCTGAGTGGTAACTCCTAGCTTAGTACCCAGCATTGTGTACGCATAGTTTGGATTATTTTTCCCTACGTGCATCACTTTGCACTTGTCCACATTAAATCTCATTTGCCATTTAGATGCCCAGGCACCCAGTGTCGTAAGATCCTGTTGCAGTTCCTCACAGTCTGCTCGTGTTTTAACTACCTTGAATAACTTGGTGTCGTCTGCAAATTTGATCACCTCACTCTTAACACCCTTTTCCAAATCATTAATGAATACATTAAACAGCACCGGTCCCAATACAGATCCCTGAGGCACACCACTTTTTACATCTCTCCATTGTGAAAACTGACCATTTACTCCTACCCTTTGCTTGCTATCTTTCGAACAGTTTCTGATCCATAGTAAGACACTATCTCCTATCCCATGACCTTTTCATTTTCACAAGAGTCTCTCATGAGGGACCTTATCACATTTGGCCCCCGGGCCAGAAGTCACCCATCCTCATTTTGGCAAAAAACACGGCTTTCAGTTTGCTTGCATGTAGTTCAGTGCTCTTCTCCATAAGGAAGTGTGTCTCTAGGCATGCTCACAGCGACATTTAACAGGGGAACATAAGCATGAAGCACTTTTCTGTCCTATAGCGGTATAGAGAAAGTAGGGTTTGCCATGTTGGTCCCAAATATAGACAATAGAGACGATAGAAGTATAGACAATAGGTCCAATAAAAGGTATCCCTTTACTCCTTTCTCTCTCTTGCCTATAGTGGTATGGTGGATCCTCGTGCCTCCTCTTTCCATCCATCATTCAAAACAACTTGACAAAGCTTTTTAACTCAAGTCCATAAGCGGGATGATCAGAATTTACTTAATAGCTAGTGCTGATTGCCATTCTACTAGCCCAGTCTGGAACAGGATATCTTTCTATAGTGCAAGCCTTCTTAGAAGGGATAAAGACACCGAGGCTTCCTAGATCCTCTTTGTTACCTCTTGGGACCTTCCAGTAGTCCTCAAAAAGCTTCTGCTGGGTCCTGTCACTGTGCTTTGTGGGATGCAGACTGTACGGCGATGTGGACGCATGCTATAAGTGGAGCTTTTTATTTATGCCAACATTTTAATACCACCCCCTCCTGCCTGCAGGCAGCTTGGGGCAGTGAACAATAAAATTATATAAAATATAAAAATATAAAACAACATGCATACAATTTAATAAGAACTCATTCATGGACATTGAACTCCAAACCCTCTCATGATCTTGCCCAAAGGCTGCATGTACACGTTGAACTAGAAAGGGGACAGTATGGATCCCTGTGGGACTCCATACAGGAGGTCCCGGGGGAAGGATGAACATCCCGCCCCCCCAGCACCGCATGCTGAGTTCTTCCAGTCAGGAATGAGAGGATCATTATTGAGATTATTAGCTGCTGTCAGAAATACAGCTGGGGTGGGAGAAGTTGTGCACCTTTTGGGGCCACTAGAAACCACTGCAGATGGTGAAAAAAGGAGACTACGGTTTCACATGTAACTGCATTGAGGCGGGAAAGCGGTGCTCTGGGAGCCCCGTGGGATTCTCGGATAGTTCAAGGGCAGCTCTTGAGTAGGGTCAGTCCCAGGCCCTGTGCAGCTTTACTAGTCCTGTGCAGGGATGCCTGCTCACTTCATTTTCCCCATTGCCGGTCGGGATCGATCCTGTGGTAACATCTGGCGGCCGCTTCCGTGCCAAAGCGGGGGAAACCGTGCCAAGGCAGGCCACCATCCCGTTTGAAGGCAACCCAATTTAACTTGACGCATCCCCTTTGATAGCTGTCAGTACCATGACAGACAGGGCAAGCACTCTGTCTTCTAAATTACAGCTGAAAGAGGAAGAGCAATCAGAAGGGCAATCCTAGGATACCTGCGGGCCATTTGTGTAACTGAGTGTGGATAGGGTTGCCACCTTCGGTCGATTTTTACTTGACACTTCCATTTTGGCCTATGGGAGTGTCAGGTAAAAAAGCCCACCACAGGTGGCAACCCTAAGCATGTACCTCAGTGACAGGGACCCACGTTCATTGCATTTAAAAGAATAAATAAATAAATTAAATTAAATATTTTTCCCATTGCTGCCAATGCAGGTGAACATGGGGCCCTGCTCAATGAGCAGTATATACACTAATCTTTTACATTCAGGCATGTAAAGTGAAAGACAGTAGGCGGTCTGGGTCTTTGGCCTCCCTGACCATTGGTCCCGTCAAGGTTTAAGTATAATAATCTCACTTGTCACCCGTAATGGGCTTAGTCGCCTCTAAATTTTTCAGCTGTCAATGTTTTGAACAGTGTCCATGAAGGACAAACACAAACAGCTTGTTTTAATGGAGGCGATGGAAGAGGAACAAATATTCCAGGCCTCTCCCGGGGTTGTTTCCCCTTTAATTGGGGGTGGAAGCCCTTCAATTTATTTATTTGTTTAACGTGAGGCAGAGCTGCAAGGCTGGTGGAGGGGAAGTGAGAGAAGCCATCTGTACAGGTTAATCACCAAATATTCACTCACACCCTCCCATCCCACCCTTTTAAACCTGGCATTTGTGAGCCAAGTCTATTATTCGAGGTCACAAAAGTGTAGCGGCCCCCTTTTCAGGTGATGCGGAGGTAGAACAATCCATCGCCGCAGTCGCAGCAGCTAATACTGCCCCGCCCCAAGGGTATTCAGTATCATAAAGTGATACAGTGCTTAGCACGTCTGCCGACCATCTGTATGCAGATTAGAGAGGCTTTGGATCAGATTAGTCCCTGTAAATTTCCTGTAATTTTTAATTATTGTGTATGTAAAATTAGCATCTCCAAATCCGTGTTAATGCCCTGGGGCAGAGGGAATTCTTAGAAGGGGGCAGAAGGCAGGAAAGCCATTTACAACAGCCACCCCTTCCTTTGCACAACTAGAGTAGCCATACTTTGCACTGGGGTTTGAGCTTTGTTCTTGACTAGCTGTTGCATCTTGCTTGCAGAATTACATTGGTTAGCTGCTTAGTTTTGACTTGTCTGAAATTAATCTCGGGGCACACATAATTCACATGTTCATGACATACCAGGCACAGGCATGACTCTCAGACATTTAAAATTCATATTCAAACCCCTGCCTTTGAGCTAGTATGTGAAACGATTGACCTCTAGATTGCTTATGCCTGGATATTCCTTTGGGGCCTTGAAAGCGTTAACCACATTATTAAGCAGTGGAAGCATCTTCCACCAATGCTCCTTATTAAACTAGTCTGAGTTCGAGTGCTAAGAAAGCAGCTTATCTGTTTCTTTCGGCTAAGACGACTCAAATGCCTTTTAATTATTAAGGGATCTGAATTATAGCTTGCTCTAAACTGAAATAAAGCCACAGAGGCATCTGAGCTCGTCATCACTAAGAACCGCTAATGAAATTTAAACAGGAAATAAACCTTCAGGAGAGAAGGGAAACTATCCCCAGGAAGGATGCCTTATATATTGACTTAAATGACCTTCATTCCAAAATTGGGTGCAATCCACACCCTTAACCAGGGTGGCAAACATCAGGTCCGGGAGCAAAATGCAGCCCACAGCTGTTTCTTTGTTGGCCCCTTTCCAGTTCCTGGATCTGGCCAATAGATCCAGTCTGTACTCTCAAGCACTGAACGTGTGAGCTCAGGGGAAGGAAGCAGAGATGGGACAAGGCGGGGACGGAGCCATGATCTGGACCTTCCTTTTCCTAAGTGTAACATTTATGCTCACCCCCAACTTCTACGTGGCCCTCAGAGCTTGTACTAATTGTAATTTTCAAAGTGGCTCCTGGGAGGGAAAAGGTTCCCCACTCCTTAAAGTCAATGGGTGTTTCCAGACGTGACAATAGCACCGATTTCCACGCCATCATATGTAAAACAGCCACCAGATCTTGGCCCAGGATGTAGCTCGGGATGCAGTAGCAATTAGCACGAGCTGTTACTCTGGTCTATGGCCGTACTACCATGGTCATAACTATGGCGACCTGGCCCGGGGTAAAACAGGCTGTCACGTTTGATGGCCTGCTTACACTTACCCTGCCTGGGTCTGCGGCACTTCCGGGAAGCCATGGCGGCCTCATAGGCTGCTGTGGTCACCCATCAGGGAGGGGAGCAGGCTGCTCTAAGCAGTGCGGGGGAGGACCCATGCAGACACACATCTGTGTGTCCCCCTGCCCTCTCCCCGCCCACTTCCCAGCCCAGCCACCATCACGTTTGTTCGGCAGTCGGGCCAAATCCTGTCTGGAGTGAGGGCCCTCACTCCGGGCAGGATTAAAGCATGGTGGCGCTCAGTGCTGTCCCGTGTAAAAACACCCAATGGGAGCCGAGCCACTGACTTCGGTGAGGATAAGGTTGCACCCATTGGATTAAAAGTGGAGAGCCACCAACATGGGTCGTTCCCGGCAGGGAAGCTCTGTTATGTGTAAACAAGTGCTTGGTGAAAGTGACCAGACTCCCCTTCCTCTAATCTCTAGGCCAGGAGTGGGAACCTTCCTTTCCCAAAGGCCACTTTGAAAATGAGTGCAAGCGCCAGAGGCCCGATAGGAGTTGGGGGCAGAGATGCTTAAGGTATGGGCTCAGGATGCAGGAAGGAAGGAGAGGGTCCAGCTCGTGGACCTAGGCAGGCTCAGCCTTAGAATTTGCGGGACATGGAACAAAGATCAAGTGCAGCGGCTGACGGGCCGTCCCCTTCTCCTGAAGCCCCGCCCCCTCAGGGGCATCTTACGTGGAGTCCTAAGGTGGTCACATTTGGGAAGGGAGAGAATGGGGGCCTTGCAAGTCAGTCTGTGGACTGGCCAGCCCTGGATCCATCCACTGTCCCTGAGTACCTGTTCTCCTCTCCCTTCCCTGCTGAGCTCATTTGTTCAGTGCTTGATGATACGGATCGGATCCACAGGCCCGATCCAGGAGTTGCTGAAGGTCCAAATAAAAACCAGCTGCTTGCCAGAGTTAGTCCATAAGCCTCAGGTTCCCCATCCCTGCTCTACGCAGTGCATGCTGGGCTCCCTGCTGCCTCTTTTCTCTTGCAGCTGACAAACAGGGAACTCGGACCACACCGCCCCTATTGATCAGCTATCATATGGGAGAGGCCAGTCTGCACCAAATCACTTACTGAAAACCTCCCTCTTCAGTTTCACCAATTTTACTTTGCCCTGTACCAAATGCCGGATCAATTCCATCAGGCAGAGACTGGCCAGTTTTACCAAGCCTCTAAGGGCTGTAGACTGGACTCCCTTGCTTGATAGATGACCAGCTGGGAACAGGGACTCCATTCATAGGGGATTCCCTGTCCCTCGATCCCACCCCACCCCCAGATGGAGCTCCCTGCTTTTGCCTGGCACTGAATTGTTTAGAGCCAGGCTCCCCTTCCCCAGTCATTTTCACTCTGAGCAACACAGTTCGACCAAAACGACTTTGGGAAGAAGGGCCTCGTCCATTTCAACAAGTCTCTAAGGAGGCTGGGCTCTTTGCTGCTCACCTAACAGCTGATCAACAGTGAACTGGACAGGGAAAGGGATGTGATTCCCCTGCAGATGGGATTCCCTGTTCTCCACTTGTCAGCTGTCAGGCAGGGCAGGAAGCCGGGAGCCCAGGTCACAATGAATCACAGTTGTCCTGGTCTGTCAGCAGCATCTCCGGCTGGAGTCCTGTAGACAGATCAGGAGGGCTCTGCCGGCAGCAGAGTAGTGCCCACACATTTGATACTACAGGATAGCGTTGACTCAAAGCAGCCCATTCACCTTGGCGAATTCATCCATGGCTTTAGAACAGACTGCAAACATCCAATACAGAGTTTTTGTCATCCTAAATATCCGTCGTCCATTCCAAGCCTGCGCAATTATACGTGGCACCATTTTGTGCCACGTGTACTAACGTGCTTCGTTTAGCGTGCAGGTGCAACAGGACTGCACTTAATGTTGTGCTGCCATTCTGTGAATGCATGCTAACCAAAACAGTCCACTTAGTAGGCATGCCCAAAATGGGACTGCACTGATGCGGGGGGGAGAGGAGGAGCTGAGGCAGCTGATCTGGATCTGAGTTGTAATGGAGACCAGATCACGTTGGTTCCCATTCCACCGTAACTGGATCGAACTGGGTGGATCTGCTGGAGCTTGGTGGATTTGTTTCAGCTCTGCTATGTGGTGGCAAATGCATGGAAACAACTTTCTGAGGAATCTAAGGACAGACCGTAGAGAAAAGGGATCAATGGCAGGAACATTTCTATGCACATGAATTCAATTCATTGACTGCAGTCCAGTGGAAGGAGTTCTTTAGGTGGGATTTAAATGTGCGCAGGGCATTAGCCACGCACATGGTGCCAGGGAGGTCATACTCTGGTCTGTGTGTAGGCACATGAGACACCAGCATGAAGCACTGTGTCCAATCCCTGTTTGCGTTTTGTGGTGAAGTTGACTTATCTGTGAAAGGACTTTGACTGATTCCCCGTGTCTGGCAGAATTCCAGAAGTCAGACTTCAGAGCGTCTGAGGATATCATCCGACAGTGACGGTTATCACGGTAGGAGGGGGGACCACCCCTGACAGACTCACTTAGTGATCAATAAAGCCCATAACCTTGCCCAAGTAAGGAAATTGACCTTGCCACATTAACCATCACATGAGCCACAAAAGGAATTTTCACCGGCTGCAAAAATGGAATCTTTGTTAGGAAGCAAACAGCCAGATTCTCAGCTGATGTCAATTGGCGTCACCTTGTAGACCAGTGAAATTACACTGGCTTGCAAAGACTGAGGATATAGCCCAACCAACTGCAGTGAGTTTGGCCACTAATATTGGCATAACAAAAAAATCGGTGGGGTTTTTATTTTATTTTTCCTGTTCATGACTTAGCAGATAGGCTTGCAAGTGCACCAGGACTGATAGCTGTAGGAATTTAACAGAAATTGCACTGAGTATTTTTTTTTTAAAGGAAAAGGCTTACTCCTACCTCCCCCTTCCATTTAGAGACTGAGATTTTAAACGAACAAAGCTAAATCTGCTTACTAAGTTCAACCTAATACGCTAATGTAATCCTGAGAGACCTCAGCATCAAAGGCAATCATTTCACTTACAAGCTGTTAAGGCTTTGAAAAGAGAGCTTTTTTTTTTTTTTCTTCCTGAACTTGTTCCTTGGGCTGGATAATAGTCAAGCTGCTAAAGGTTAAAGCATAACAGACAAATGAAACAGACCTACAAGACAACTGGATGTGTTTTGTATCTGCAGATTTATGTGCCTATTGCGGCATGTGTTTTTCGTAACATCCCCCTGCCTCACACTTTGAAATCAAAGAACAGAGGGGCAAAATAGCAGAAGAGGCTGGGATGAAGTGAATTAATCTGTCTACCCTGAAAATCTGCATCTGCTACCATCTCTTTCTGTTTTAACTCCAAAACTGACAGAGGGGACAATTTTGCTCTCTGCCCTGCATGGAATCCTTTCGTCGTTTCAGAACTAAAGAGTCGGGATTTTGCTCCCATCAAATTCAATGACAGTTCTAGCAGGAAGGAATCTGGGTTGTATGGAACCCAGGATGGAATCATTCCTTCGGCTTTTATTTTTCTTTAAAGAGGCTTTAATGCAGAGAGGGGATTTCGGCACTGAAACCAACTTGTAATTACTTCGCGGTTGTTGCATAAACAAAACCCTTCAGCATTAAAGGACAGCCCTGTTCATGTGCACCTGGAACAGTGCGGAAGAGGAAAAAAAACTTTGGCTAGGTTTCTATCATCTTTCAGTCTCATGATCCTAGGGGCAGGTAGCAGCAAATAAACACAGTCCCAGTTCCAAGTTAGAGTAGCCCAAGTGTCCTATGGATGTGTTACTCTATAATTGTCCATTGAAGTTCCTTTAATCCTCCCCCTGAAGCAGCTGTCATTGAGCAAGATGGACCATAGGTGCCTCTCTGAAGTCTTAGACCCCAATCCAAGATGTATGTCCATGTGTTGCTCATACCATGTACCACGTTTGAATAGTGCATGCACGGTGCATGTATTGCACCCAGCATACACCATGCACGGACACTGCCTTATCCATACTTCTGGCCACTTATTTTTCTTCTTTGGTCTCCTTTGCTTGGATACATTGAAAGGAGCAGCATTATCTATCCCAGAAAATGTAATCTCGAGAGAGAGTGCGATTGCCATGTTGGTCCCAAATGTGATAGATGGAAACAAAGTAGTTCAGATGATCTCTTTTATTAGACCTACTTCTATTGGTGGGAGTAGGCAAACTTTCTGGCCACACAGAGCCCTTCCTCAGGCATGTAAGAAGTCGGAACTAAAGACTGAGCAAATGCAAGGCAGGTGTGCATACACGAAAACAATCTCTTGCAGTTGGGGGAGGGAAGGGTGCTGTTAGGAAAAAGTCACTGACATCAAATATTTAAATAAATTTATTTATTTGTATTTATTTAATAAAATTTAATATCCCGCCCCCTTCGTGCCTCAGGCACCTCGGGGTAGTTAATAACAATGATAAAAACAATATACAACAACAATATAAAAACATATACATATCTAACAAAACAACTAAATCTGGGGCTAAAAGACTAATCCGCCCCCTCCCACTACCCTTCTCCCCCGCCAAATGCCTGGCAGACAAGCCAGGTTTTACAACAGGGACAGAAGGAGGGGAGATCCGGGGACAAACGGTCCTCTACTGGGAGAAAGTTCCACAGCCTCGGGGCGGCCACTGAGAATGCCCTTTCCATGGTCCCCATAAGAGAAACCCGGGGGGCCTCAAGGAGGACACCCCCAGTGGAGCGCAGGGGCCGCTCCAGAACACGGAGGGTGAGGTGGTCTCGCAGGTAAGTGGGGCCTAGACTGTATAGAGCTTTATAGGTTAGAAACATAAATGATGCTCTGGCCTCAGGGTTAACTAGAGTGGCCAGCCAGCCAGATAAGTGTCCTCTAAAATTTGCATATCTGGCCACCCTAGCGTTAACTGTCTCCATTCTTCCTGTAAATCTCTCTCGTCCATCACAGTCCTAGAGATATCTCCAGCATGAATTCTAATTCGGACATGTTTTCACTTCACTTTATATCATCTCACTCGTGTAAGCTTTGTGGGGACATGTTCTGATTGGGAAATGGATCTATCTGATTTTTCTCTAGATGTTTCTCCTGTCCCTATAATCTGTGTTGCTGCTGCAGTTTTATCAAAGGTCTTCCCTTGGGGCTTTTCCAGTAATTCCTTACAAGCTTTCAATGCCATGGCCTCATTTCCTCTCCTGAGTCCCAGAGTCAGGTAAAAAAACAACCCTATCCTTTTCCAAACCCTTAGGAATTCACAGGGGTGGATTCCAAGTTAATTGCCTCCCTTATCTAAGGTCATCTTTACTACAGACCCACTCATCCACAGACACGATCATTTGTAGGGTACAGTCCAATTTTTTCAAAAGAGTTTAAAATCCCTTTGGCAGCGTTGACCCTTATGACTTGGTTTCTTATCAGGGAGATTTCAGGCGGCTTAACGTTTTTTTACCACAAAGTCATAATTTGGGACTCTGAGCTGTTTTCTCTCAATTAAAAACATGTACTGGAAGGAACAATTAAGGCTGCTTCTGTGGTTTATCTTATCACTCATACATTGGGGGCAGGCAGATATTTCTCTTGTTTTTCCGAGATGAACTTGTTGAACTTATTACACCAGGGGTCCCCAACTTGTGGGTCAGGATCCCAAGTGGGGTTCTGCTATCTGTAGATGGTGTCTGTGGTGAAGTGCTGAGGGTAAGTTGCTGTAGGAGCAAGCCCACAATGTGTCAGTGTTTCACTGCTGCTCATGAACCAGCAAAAAGGGGTTAAGCTGGAGCCCAGAGAGCAAGGAGGCATGTGACCTTAAGGGGCTGGTCACATGACAGGACTGAGGCTATATAAGAACAGCTAACCAAGCCAGAGATACAACTGAAGAAAATCAGCTTGGAGGTAGCAGGGTTTGTAGCTCCTGAGCCACCCCGATGGGAAGGCAGGCAGTGTTGAAGCCTCAGAATCTGTGTCTACTTGGCAGAATCTAAACATGGTGTCAGAAGTGGGATTGCCCTTGTAAAGACAAGGAAACAAGTAGGCCCACCCCCACAGACACAGACCTGAGAGGCCAGTGCTAGGGAAGCAGTTAATGTTGCAGGCCTACATGGACTGTAGTACCTTGAATAAAATTCAGTTGTTCAGAAGCCTCAGAGTTTGTGTCTACTTGGCAGGATCTAAACAGACAGGAACTCTGATCCCACCCCCAACCCAGAGTTGAATAAGGTGGTTCAGGAAGGCCCTGAAGGACAAGACCTTAGGACTAGAAAAGGCTACGAAAGAGGAGCAGGCTGTCCGGGAGCTCCTAGACAAGGGTGGGACAACACCCTTAAGCCCAAGTGAAAGAGAGCTGGTAGCTCAGCCTGTAGCTAGGGGCACAGTACCAGCAGCTGACAGCCCCACACAGTCTAGAGAAAGATTACCGGAAGTGAGGAGCAGAGTTCAGGGTGTGGGACCTGAGGGAAGCCTCTGTCTCTTATACACATCTAGATGTGTATAAGAGACAGTCTCTGCTCCCTTTGTGCCTCTCTTCTCTTAGGTTCCCAGCATGCCTTGCCCTTCTCTCCTCTCTGCCCTTTGTGTATTTGATTATTAGCTCTAGTGAATCCACCTCCCCCTCTCCCTCCTTCATTCCCTGGGCCCTCCAAGTGTTCCCTTATTCCCCTGGAGGTTTGTACACCATGCAATCTGTACTCCTAGTCCCTAGGATTTAATGGGTATGTTATCTTGGGTGTGTTAGGAGTATTTTCTCCCTCCTGCTGGGGTTCCACACCCTCCCCTATGAAGAGAATTTTCTTTGCCTGAATCAGGCTGCTGTTGTCCATTCTGAGGGGAATCTTTTGCCATAGGGGTGCCTTCAAGGGGAAAAGTGCAGTCCTTGAGGGGTGTGGCCTCCAGTAACCCCTCCATACCCTGACAGTACAGCTCTGAATCGTGGGTTCTAAACTAAAGAAGCAATTATTACAGGGACGTGTTAGCACCAGCCTAAAAAGAGCAGGTGAATATAACAAGAAGGAATCATGCCACAAGCAGATGCTAAAAAGTTGCAGGTGTTGATCACAATAGAGATGAAAACCCTAAAGATTTGTGGGCATAAATTCTCAGTCTGGAAGATGGAGACCATAGAATGAAGAGCTCCAGAACTGGGCTCCCCCTAGAGGCTGGAAATGGCAGCCTGACTGGGGGAGACATGGCTTAATTTGTTAAAAAAAAAAAAAGAAATGTCATAGACCAAGCCTGCCCCAGAAGCCATGAATCCTCGTTTCAGAGCAGGGAACTGAACCTAGTCTCCAGCTAGCAACCCAAGCACTGGACCAGCCTGCTTCTCTACAATATTTATGATGAACAGCATAGAGGGGTGGGGCAGAAGAGACATTAATGAAAGCCAAACTAACCATCCAGAGTTTTTCTGGCTTTCGATTCCAACCCTGAAATTGTCAATATTAGCCTTTTCCTTGTCTTTTACACTGGATGTGGACATGCCTACCGGGAACGTATCCCAGGGTTCAGTCCCCCCCACCCCTTGAATTAATTGCCAGGGTTGAGCGACAAATTAAGCCCTGAACAACAAACAGACGAGCCAACAGCAACTGAATTTGTCAGGGAGAGTGACTATATGGTTGAATAGGTTGGGTTTGTCTCACGACATGCTATGTACCATGCCCTTGGAGAAAAAACATCTTGTGATTATCACCCAGCTTAGAGATCAGGCTACTCAAGCCAATCTTGCTGTAGTGTACAAGCCAAAAGTAGCTCCCTTTTATAAGCATTTCAAAATTTTCCTTGGTTTGGAGTTATATTTAACCCATATTACGGACCCCAAACTGTGGAGAGCGCTTACATATTTGTGCTTTGATTTGATCCCCACTGCTGTTTTGCATGGGAGAAGGGTTGGTCTCCCCTATAAAGACAAGGTATGCTGCTGTAATTCATCAACAATTGACGATCTTCTGCATCACCTTTTTGTTTGTCCCCTTCAAGCTTACTTAAGGGATTATTATCCGGGCCAGTGGCTTCGCCAAAGATTGTTTTCTTCCCCGCTCCAACTAATTGTTTTCTTTATGACGACAAAAATTGGTTAATTATAGTCTATTTATATATTTCTGACCTATTTTGATTAAGCCAACTATTTTTATGAGTTTTTGTGTACCTGTTGTCTTTTACTCTTTTATTTGCAATGGCTATGTCCATGCAACAAATAAATTTATTAACTGAATTTGTCAAGAAGAGGAAGCTTGCACATAGCTTGGCCATCTGACTAGAATGGCGTCATCTAGAATGGCAGCTCAGATTACAATGCAGGAAAACGATGGACAAAGAAAACTAGGATGTCCACATCTCTGATGGCATGACACGGTGGACAAAGACCTCACCCAATCAGGCATTGCATGGAGTGAGGTTGGGAAGAATCTGTTCATTGCTTCACATTCCGTTTGGAAAACTGACAGGTAAAGAGTTTGGGCACCCCTGTACTATTTACATTTACCCTTTCAGAGTCCTTTGTTGGAGTCTTCCTCCAAGCATTGTTATCTGAATTGCCCTTTGGCATTTCTCTTCTTGGTTTTTCGGAAACGATAATAAAAATAATTCCCATGAGAATCTCACGAGATTCTCACAAGAAACTCAAGAATCTCAAGAATACCCCAAAAATGATCTGTGCATGTGCAAATTTAAGAACTTCTATTCTATGCTTTGCATATTAAAAATAATGATGCCATTCTAAACTATTTGCATTCTGTGCAGCTCTGGCATTAAAACACTGTCGTTTCCAAAGTAGTAAAGGGCATGATAAAATATACATGCCAGATCAGCAAATAAATTGAGAGTAACTGATGGCACTGGTGGCCATTTTTGCATGTGTGCAGACCATTTGTTTGCTAATTTGAGATCCTCAAGACTCTCATGAGAATTTTGAGTTTCTCGCTAAACTGTTTCGAGAAACTCAAGACAAAAAAATTTCATTGAGAAGCCTATTCTTGATGAGATTTTTGACAAGGGCAAAATTTTGTTTCAGCCCTAGTTTTTAAAGACAAACATTAATAGATTATCTGTGTGTGTGTGTGTGTGTGTGTGTGTGTGTGTGTGTGTGTGTAGTTTTGAAATTTCATAGCAAAATTAAATTGTTCTGAAAAGTGATTTCAGCTGCATCAGAGTTTTCACCATCCTTTTAAAATGTATTGAACATATGTACATAAAATTATGATTTTAATTTTTTTACAATTCTCATGAAAATGTAGTGTTGGCCAATTTAACCATATCATTTTAACTCAACATTTTGAAAGCAAAATCATTACTTTTTTTAATTTTCTATGAAAAAAACTATTTTCAATAAGTTTAATCTTTCTGCCTGTGTCATCCCAAATCATTAACATCTTTTGGGGATGTTGTAGCTATAGTCATCTTGTGTCCAAGAGGGGGGTTGGACTGGATGACTTCCCAAAATCCTTTCCAACTCTAAGGTTTTATGAATGATTTTATGATTCTATGAAATTAACAGACCAACATTAGACACCCATCCAAACTCATGACTGCAATTTTTAAATACTTCACAAAATGGTGTGGTGATAAACATGGGGAGAGAGAGAGAGAGACCCGTTTGACCAAACCTCAGGGTGTCAATAACTGCCGTCAACAGCAGAATTCCTGAAATATTGTCAGACTTGAAAGGTTTCATTTAAAAACTTGTTCTCAGTCAGTTGGCTCACTTGCACCTGCTGCACCATGTGGCCTTTGTTTGTTTTTCCTCCAAGGTCATGAAATGAATTACATCCTCATTGCCGGGTTTGTTAAAAAAGCTCTTTGAAAGCAAAGGTGATTGTGAAACAGGTTTGTGGGGTTTTTTTAACTGCACCCAAAGTACTGAAGTGAACAGTGAAATTGCAGGCAGGAACCTTGAGAAAACTGTGGATAAACCAAACTGTTGAAATCAACATTTAACTTCACTCCTGCTGGGAACCCACTCTATAGGCACACGGAAGCCTTTAACCAATCAGCTTGTTTTACTAAAATTCAGGAGACTCTACAGAGCTAGAATGATTCAGGTGGGGTGGGGGCAGGACTTCTGTATGCATTATTTTTAAAAAAGAAAATTGTAACTCATGCTACTGACAATTACCGGGACTGGTTCCCAGTTTTGTTTGTCATCTTGAATAAAGTAAGATGGCATTACAGACGGGGCAGTTTTTCAAATTTCCTCCCTAAAAAAACCCAACACTTTATGGCTTCCCTTGGGGCCTGCCCTTTGTGAGCAGTGGGGTAACAGTGTCTATTTCGAGGGGCAGTTCTGCTTCCTGGTCCTTGTTCTCAAATGTCACTGCCTCAGCCTCTAGCTGCTACCTGAGGGGAGGGGAGCCGCGATGTGATTCCCTGGCAAGCAGCCATGGAGGCTAGAGGGAGCTGGAGTGGCATGTTCACAAGAGGCGGAAGTTAAAGTTGCAGAAGACCCAGAGCTTTGAGTCTTTGTAAGGTAGTTGTGGGGAGCAGTACGAGTCTCCTTGCCCCCTGTGCATGAGCTCTGGGGCTACCTATCCATTTAGTCTTGCATCTTCTGCCCCCATCCCCCACTCCCATCTCTTGCCCCATCTTTCCCAAACCTTACATCTTTCCCCTCACTTTTTATTAGCCCGACTGAAACATTCTTTTGAATTTGTGCGGTTTCCATAAACAGGTTCATGCAAATGGATGCAAATCAGCCTTGATCCATTTTCTTCCTTTGGAGCAGGATGGAATGACCCATCTTGAATTTAACCAGGTTTTCTCGAATGGGTGGTGCCGCTGGACTTGAAACGTGGCTTTTGGATTTGCAACTCACCCAGGAGATAGCCCTTCCAGTGGCTCAGAGTCCTCAAGCTCTGTCCTCGGCTATCAGCTCAGCACCAACCAAAGGGTAAAAACCGGCCGTTACTACTTCCTGCAGCACTTAGCTGTTTCTTGGAAGCCTCCCAGCCAAGGACGGATGGGCCCTGACCCTGCTTAGCGTGTGAGCTCAGATGAGATCGCAGTTGGAGTCGGTCTGGCTGCAGGCCAAAGTAAGAGCGTGGCATCTGATCTGCATTTGATGTGGCCGAATGTCTCCTAGGATCCATTTTTATCTAGCTTCTCTACAAAAGCTGGGTGCCTCCGATCAGCTACTGGAGTTCTCATTAGCATTCACTCTACGGTGCAGGCTGCTGGGAGCACTTCAGAGACATTGGACTCTTCTTTTAGAGAAATGCCAGATAACGGGGCATGTCTATCTCCAATAGATTTCATTACACCGGGTCACTTTGGAAGTCACTTTAGAGTCTGCATGAGCACAGAACGTTAACATGCTAAAGAGACAGAAAGTCTCATTTTCTTTAACCAGATTCCTTTCCCCCATCCGGGGGGGGGGGGAGGGATGGGCAAAAATACCTTGGAACTCTATTCAACCCTTCCTTATCGTCTATGGAACAAATTTGAGAGCAAACCAGCCTCTT
>QEPC01007265.1:756037-772184 GCA_003113815.1 Sphenodon punctatus
TTTTTTTTTTTTTTCTTCCTGAACTTGTTCCTTGGGCTGGATAATAGTCAAGCTGCTAAAGGTTAAAGCATAACAGACAAATGAAACAGACCTACAAGACAACTGGATGTGTTTTGTATCTGCAGATTTATGTGCCTATTGCGGCATGTGTTTTTCGTAACATCCCCCTGCCTCACACTTTGAAATCAAAGAACAGAGGGGCAAAATAGCAGAAGAGGCTGGGATGAAGTGAATTAATCTGTCTACCCTGAAAATCTGCATCTGCTACCATCTCTTTCTGTTTTAACTCCAAAACTGACAGAGGGGACAATTTTGCTCTCTGCCCTGCATGGAATCCTTTCGTCGTTTCAGAACTAAAGAGTCGGGATTTTGCTCCCATCAAATTCAATGACAGTTCTAGCAGGAAGGAATCTGGGTTGTATGGAACCCAGGATGGAATCATTCCTTCGGCTTTTATTTTTCTTTAAAGAGGCTTTAATGCAGAGAGGGGATTTCGGCACTGAAACCAACTTGTAATTACTTCGCGGTTGTTGCATAAACAAAACCCTTCAGCATTAAAGGACAGCCCTGTTCATGTGCACCTGGAACAGTGCGGAAGAGGAAAAAAAACTTTGGCTAGGTTTCTATCATCTTTCAGTCTCATGATCCTAGGGGCAGGTAGCAGCAAATAAACACAGTCCCAGTTCCAAGTTAGAGTAGCCCAAGTGTCCTATGGATGTGTTACTCTATAATTGTCCATTGAAGTTCCTTTAATCCTCCCCCTGAAGCAGCTGTCATTGAGCAAGATGGACCATAGGTGCCTCTCTGAAGTCTTAGACCCCAATCCAAGATGTATGTCCATGTGTTGCTCATACCATGTACCACGTTTGAATAGTGCATGCACGGTGCATGTATTGCACCCAGCATACACCATGCACGGACACTGCCTTATCCATACTTCTGGCCACTTATTTTTCTTCTTTGGTCTCCTTTGCTTGGATACATTGAAAGGAGCAGCATTATCTATCCCAGAAAATGTAATCTCGAGAGAGAGTGCGATTGCCATGTTGGTCCCAAATGTGATAGATGGAAACAAAGTAGTTCAGATGATCTCTTTTATTAGACCTACTTCTATTGGTGGGAGTAGGCAAACTTTCTGGCCACACAGAGCCCTTCCTCAGGCATGTAAGAAGTCGGAACTAAAGACTGAGCAAATGCAAGGCAGGTGTGCATACACGAAAACAATCTCTTGCAGTTGGGGGAGGGAAGGGTGCTGTTAGGAAAAAGTCACTGACATCAAATATTTAAATAAATTTATTTATTTGTATTTATTTAATAAAATTTAATATCCCGCCCCCTTCGTGCCTCAGGCACCTCGGGGTAGTTAATAACAATGATAAAAACAATATACAACAACAATATAAAAACATATACATATCTAACAAAACAACTAAATCTGGGGCTAAAAGACTAATCCGCCCCCTCCCACTACCCTTCTCCCCCGCCAAATGCCTGGCAGACAAGCCAGGTTTTACAACAGGGACAGAAGGAGGGGAGATCCGGGGACAAACGGTCCTCTACTGGGAGAAAGTTCCACAGCCTCGGGGCGGCCACTGAGAATGCCCTTTCCATGGTCCCCATAAGAGAAACCCGGGGGGCCTCAAGGAGGACACCCCCAGTGGAGCGCAGGGGCCGCTCCAGAACACGGAGGGTGAGGTGGTCTCGCAGGTAAGTGGGGCCTAGACTGTATAGAGCTTTATAGGTTAGAAACATAAATGATGCTCTGGCCTCAGGGTTAACTAGAGTGGCCAGCCAGCCAGATAAGTGTCCTCTAAAATTTGCATATCTGGCCACCCTAGCGTTAACTGTCTCCATTCTTCCTGTAAATCTCTCTCGTCCATCACAGTCCTAGAGATATCTCCAGCATGAATTCTAATTCGGACATGTTTTCACTTCACTTTATATCATCTCACTCGTGTAAGCTTTGTGGGGACATGTTCTGATTGGGAAATGGATCTATCTGATTTTTCTCTAGATGTTTCTCCTGTCCCTATAATCTGTGTTGCTGCTGCAGTTTTATCAAAGGTCTTCCCTTGGGGCTTTTCCAGTAATTCCTTACAAGCTTTCAATGCCATGGCCTCATTTCCTCTCCTGAGTCCCAGAGTCAGGTAAAAAAACAACCCTATCCTTTTCCAAACCCTTAGGAATTCACAGGGGTGGATTCCAAGTTAATTGCCTCCCTTATCTAAGGTCATCTTTACTACAGACCCACTCATCCACAGACACGATCATTTGTAGGGTACAGTCCAATTTTTTCAAAAGAGTTTAAAATCCCTTTGGCAGCGTTGACCCTTATGACTTGGTTTCTTATCAGGGAGATTTCAGGCGGCTTAACGTTTTTTTACCACAAAGTCATAATTTGGGACTCTGAGCTGTTTTCTCTCAATTAAAAACATGTACTGGAAGGAACAATTAAGGCTGCTTCTGTGGTTTATCTTATCACTCATACATTGGGGGCAGGCAGATATTTCTCTTGTTTTTCCGAGATGAACTTGTTGAACTTATTACACCAGGGGTCCCCAACTTGTGGGTCAGGATCCCAAGTGGGGTTCTGCTATCTGTAGATGGTGTCTGTGGTGAAGTGCTGAGGGTAAGTTGCTGTAGGAGCAAGCCCACAATGTGTCAGTGTTTCACTGCTGCTCATGAACCAGCAAAAAGGGGTTAAGCTGGAGCCCAGAGAGCAAGGAGGCATGTGACCTTAAGGGGCTGGTCACATGACAGGACTGAGGCTATATAAGAACAGCTAACCAAGCCAGAGATACAACTGAAGAAAATCAGCTTGGAGGTAGCAGGGTTTGTAGCTCCTGAGCCACCCCGATGGGAAGGCAGGCAGTGTTGAAGCCTCAGAATCTGTGTCTACTTGGCAGAATCTAAACATGGTGTCAGAAGTGGGATTGCCCTTGTAAAGACAAGGAAACAAGTAGGCCCACCCCCACAGACACAGACCTGAGAGGCCAGTGCTAGGGAAGCAGTTAATGTTGCAGGCCTACATGGACTGTAGTACCTTGAATAAAATTCAGTTGTTCAGAAGCCTCAGAGTTTGTGTCTACTTGGCAGGATCTAAACAGACAGGAACTCTGATCCCACCCCCAACCCAGAGTTGAATAAGGTGGTTCAGGAAGGCCCTGAAGGACAAGACCTTAGGACTAGAAAAGGCTACGAAAGAGGAGCAGGCTGTCCGGGAGCTCCTAGACAAGGGTGGGACAACACCCTTAAGCCCAAGTGAAAGAGAGCTGGTAGCTCAGCCTGTAGCTAGGGGCACAGTACCAGCAGCTGACAGCCCCACACAGTCTAGAGAAAGATTACCGGAAGTGAGGAGCAGAGTTCAGGGTGTGGGACCTGAGGGAAGCCTAGTGATGAAAAACTGATGTGTAACACCTTGGTCTGCTCTGAGGGCTTGCCCAAGGGTGTGACCCATGAGAGCAAGCCAAAGAGATGGGGGGTGGGGGTGTTATCCTAGGGTGTGCCCAGTACCCATGGGGAGCAAGCAAACAAGGGGTATGCATGTGATTTTCGTTATATCAATAATGAAAACGAAAATTGTCATTTTCGTTTTCGTGATTGCAATAACGAAAAGGACAAAAAATAATAACAAAATCAATAACGATAACCAAAGTCATTATTGATTTTGTTATTGCCTGACAGGTGTTTTTTGGAGGGAAATGTGGAGAAGGGAGCAGACATCTTGGATCCAGAAACAGTGTTGAACTCTTGAACTGGGAGAGGAAGGACCTGATGGATGTATCTCTGGCCAACAAGCAGCACAAGCAGATCCCAGCAGTTGAATGGCACTCTGTGATTACTCAATGCCTCTACCTCCCAGAAACAATCAGGAGGGCTCTGGGGGAGGGCACTGCAACCCTTAATATTGTAGTATTGCTTCACTCTGTGTTAGCTTTCTTGCTTGTCAGGGTGCGTTTGCAGAAGCTGCTGGTGCTTGCACTAGAAATCCTCCCATATATATATCCCTTATTCCCTTCCCTACCACCCAAAGGGCTGCATAACATACGGGCCGGGGGACCACATGCAGCCCCCCGATACATTTCACGAGGCCTGCTTTCAAACAGGCCTCTGATCATTGTGTGCGGCCCACGGTGACTTTTGCCTGCACCGGTGGGTGGAGCCGGCAGCAGCTCCCGCTGCTGTTGCTACCCGAGTCGGGCTGGATGCAGGCACTGTCAGCGCAGTAGGGGAGGTGGACTGTGGGGGAGGCAGGAAGCAAAGCACCGAGAACACCCGCATCCAGGATGAGCCGGGCAGCAGCAGCAGCAGCCCAGCCCCAGCAAAGCAGCTGCTAAATGCTTTCTTCTTGTCTTGTGTCTCTGGAGGGTCCTGCCTTGCTGACGCACTGCAGGTACCAGGCAAGGAGGGCCCAGATCGGGATGGGAACAGGGTGTGAGAGATCTGGGAGCAGGGTGCTGGCACCTGCTTCTCAGACTGGGCTCCAAGTCTCCAGAATATTTGGAGCCAGAGTGACAACATCCCAAAGTGAGCAGGACAGCACTTCCTCGGGAGGGTGAGGGGGGACAGATGGAAGGGAATCTGTCCCCTTAATTTTGGCCCCTATGACTAATTGTAAGGGGGGGAATTAAGAAGGGGGCTGCAGCTGGACCCCCCAAAGGGGTTGTCCTTTATGCCCAGTTTTGTTCTCCTGGCTGTGAGCTGACCAGGCATTGTACGCAGTAGCAGGGACTGCTCAGCCTCCTGTTGCCTGTTTCTGATTTTCTGAGTGCGAGGCAATCTAAGATGCCCAGTGTTGGGCCTGAACCAAATATTCCGGCCCTTGGGACAAATCAAGTTGAGCTCGTTAGATAGATAGATAGATAGATAGATAGATAGATACTAGGCTGTTTTATTATATATATTAGGATTATAGGATACAATATTTTGTATTATACATAGGCTAGGTTTAGCTTAGATTCTGTATATATTATATAAATACAACTATGTATTGAGTCTATATTATTGTGTGCAGTTCTTTCTGTATCACAATGAGAAGGGGAAGGAGTTCAACTTCTGACAATAATTCTTCATTGGCACATGAAATTGATACCAATACCAAAAATAAAATCTTTGTTTGAAATCGGTACCGATAACGATACTGATGATGACAACAATAATGAAAAATGACATTTTGTTATTAACGAAAACAAAAATGACACATTTTAATAACAAAAATGATAACAAAAAATGAAAAATGACATGGGGCCGTGGTGCACACCCCTAAAGCAAGCCCGAAGGGGGACAGGAAGGATATCAGACCATTTACATTGAGTGGCTTTGAAGAAGCCCCAAGACCACTTCAACATCCTGAGGAGGAGGAGGAAGAGCGAGATGCCTGGCCAAGTGGGCCCATGGCAAAGTGGGGGAGACTACGAACCAAACCAAAAGAGGGCTTAGGTGTAATTCCAGTGGGGCGAGGATGCGTTTAAGCTGAATTAGGAGTAGACCTATAACCCCAAGAGTACCAAGGACAGTCGAGCCCTACAGAAGACTGATTGAGAGTAAGCCTAGATCCCCAAGCAGTAGGTCACCATGCCTAGAGGGCTAGGGCTCCAAGAAAGGGGGGAGATGCCTAACAGGCTAGATGGCCGTACCTGAGAGAAAGACTAGGAGCATGGAGGAGGACACCAGCTCCAAGAAGATCAGTTAGTGGAGAATGCATACACAGTGGTCCATTCCCTCCAGAAAGAGGACTGCAGTCAGTATAAGATTGAGCTCAGGTGGAAGCCAGAGCATCATGGCTGGGGGCCCATGGATGGAATTGTGCACTTGAGAGCTAATACCCCAAGGAACAGCACAATAAGCAGGTTCTACAGTGAGAACAGCTCCCCGGAGACAGAGCGTTTGCCATAAGGACCCATAAGGACCCAAAAAAGTCAAGGCGGTGGCCAAAACAACCCAAACAGAGTGGCACCTGTCTTGAAAAGACTTATGGTCAGGCTGGGCCACTGTTCATTACAATGTCCCAATACCAATTAATATAATATTAGATGTATTTTACATGTCTTCGTTGCTATGTGTGCCACAGGATTATACTTAAATCTCCAAATGGGATTACACAGATAGCACACACCAAGAAATCACATGTCGCATTAGGAAAGCAAGTGGTGCCTTCATGATGGTGGACAACAACTAGAAAACAGAAGAATACGAGCTTCCAGATAAAGTTATGAATATATAACAGCAACATGATATCAGTGCTGCTATACATACGTCAGACATAAACAAACACACCCTTCACTCCTATGCTCTGCCTGACAGATGAAAGTGCGGCCCCTTTAAGGGCTATGCAGAGAGCAGAAACAATCAAGGAAATGAGCCACAGCTTGGGAGTGTACAATTTGTTTTAATTATTATGATAACTAAAAATAATAACAAAAGCAAAAATGAAAACGAATTTTCATTTTTGAATTAATGGGAAAATACTAAAAAAATGCATTTCTGGCTATGCCTTTTTGTTTCTTATTCAACTTGGATTAAACTTGAAGAGATTGTACCCACAACAGAGGGCACTATGTGTACCAAATTCTGGAAACGTTGGATAAAGGGAACCGATTTTAAAAGCAATTGAATGTTGTGATTTTAAGAAAAGCTGCATACACATTACTGGATACAACTTCTTTATAGTATATCCAATTTTCAGGAAACCTGGGAAAGTTATGTCCCTCCCCAAGACTACCAATTCTGCCAAATTTCAGAAAGATTGGATAAAGGGTCCTGGTGTTATAAGCCATTAATTTGAAAATGCATTTCCAGCTGTAACATTTTCATATTCCATCCTGTTTACAAGACATTTTGCAGGAATGTATCACATACCCTTCCCTGTCATCTCTGTCTAATTACAGGACAATTTGATAAAGGGCCGCAATTTTATAAGCAATTTATTTTGTCCCCTTGAAGACCATTATTCAGATAAATAGAAGCACATGCAGTGCCAGTCAGAGACAGGCACCTGGAATGGCAGGAGGTGGGGCTGTAGAAGGGAGAATGGGGAGCAATCCAAAATACTGGCAGACACATTCACCGACCAATTACTGCATGCTTCCAGCTTTACAGGACCAATTGGTGGTGGCTTCACGGCAGGCATAGAAGGGACATAACTGGGACTTTGGGGATAGCATCCCAGCAATCAGGAGACATGGGGTATTTTCAGACGTTACGGGGCCCTTTGGCCCCGTACCGTAACCAACGTCTTCGTTCCCCGCCGGGGTCACCCCTGCACGGCCCAACAGACGTGCCGGGGGGATCCCGGCGGGGAAAGTGGGAGGGGCCGGGGCCGCGCGGCGCAACGTGCGGCCGCACGGCCCCGCCCCCTCCACGCACCCCGCCGCCCGCCCTCCGAGGAGACGGGCGGGCGGCGGGGCCAATGCGGCCGCCGCGTCTGGCCGATCGTGCCACGGCCCGGGATCCCGCCGGGGATCCCGGGCCGTGGCACGCGGCCAGACGTTACTTTTTGTTGGCCACGGCCCGCGGTCCATTTGACCACGCTTCCCGGGACCTTCCCCCGGCTAGCCCGGGAAGCGTGGTTCAAATTGACCCCATGTGCAGATTCAGCGTGGCCAACATCTGGCGCACGCTGTGCAGACGTTCAGGGGCCTTTCGCCCCGCCGCGGGGTTCACCGTGGTTCACTGTGGTTCAGCGTGATCTCGTCACGTCTGAAATCACCCATGGTTTACACATCCAGGCAGGCCAACTATCATCACAATCATATCCTGCAGCACTGTGACAGAGGACATAAGAGAATCTCTAGTGGCGCTTTCCTAAACAGATGCTTCCGACTTCCCAGTAATAAATGGGGGAGAGAAGTTGGGGTGATCACAGCACAGAATGGTTGACATTTCTGCTGGCCAATTGGCATCACAAACAGATCTTATACCACAGTGACACTTAAGAGAATCCCTGGCATAGGCTCATTGTCTGCATATGTTGTGCAGGCTTATAAAATTAGGACCCTTTATCACATCTTTCTGATATTTGGCAGAGATGATCCTGAAGGTATGAAATACAGCTCTGCCAAATTTCATGTACAGTGGTTGGACTACAAAGTTGTTACAGTCAGACATACATGTATAAGTTAATTGTTTGTATCACCAGGACCTTTTATCCAATCCTTCTGAAAGTTGGCATACTTAGTAACCTTGTGGAGGGGTATAAACTTGCCAGGTGTCATTCACATTAGATGGCAGACAAAGGGTGATTTCAGATGTAACGGGCACCCGATTCACCATAGTGGATTCCTAGCGGTGGCAAACCGGCTAACCATCCCCCCGTGGGCAAGAGAGGCCCCAAACAAACGTGATGGGAGCAGGACCATGTCAGGGAATCGGACCGGCAGACCCCGGACCGGGGCAGCGCAACAGACGTTACGCCGATCCCGGGCCATGGTCAAAGCACCCGGAAGGTGCCAGGGCAGCTCGTCCCGGCTGCTGCTGGTGCTGTCCCTCGACCGCCTCCATGCGCAGCACGACTACCGCCTCCTCCGCCTGCGCCTCCTCCTCCTCCTCCTTGCTCTCTCGCCCTCCACTCTCCTCTCCCTTCCGCCTTGCTCTATCCCGCCACGTCCCCCTGCTGCTGTGTGCCCTTTAAATCTCCCTCCCCAGCCTGTGTTGTTGCTCATTGTCTGGCAGCGACACTGCGTACTTTGTCCCCGGCAGGGAATCATGTTGCTGATTTCGGATGGTGGTTGCCGTTCAGTTGTTACTTTTTTTGGTTTCCTGTTGGGAATCGCTTTGACAATGCTCTCGGAGATGGTCCAGGCCAGAGCTCCGGAAGCGTGGTTATTTTTTACCCCTGCTGGTGATTGACTGTGGTGAACATCTGGCGCCTGCGAAACAGACGTTCATGGCGCTTTGGCCCCGCCGCAGGATTGACTGTGGTTCACTGTGGTTGACTGTGATCTCGTAATGTCAGAAAATACCCAAAGACGTTGCAGCCAGGATGTATGTGTAGATTTTTGCAAAATAACATAATTCAACTGCTTATAAAATCGGATCCCTTTATCCAATCTTTCTGGAATTTGGTACACATAATGCCTTACATTGTAGGTATAATCACTCCATGTTTGATCCAAAAACAAAATAGTTACAGCTGAAAATGTGTTTTCCATTGAAACCAATGGAACTCAAAAAGAAAAGCAAAACCAACATTTTAATATTTACACAAATGAAAAAGAAATATTTAGATAACGAAAACAAAAAACTAAAATTAATAATGGCATGGGTCCCTGGTGCACACCTCATCTGACTACAGTGGCAGCAGCTTACTTAAGCCTGGAGAAGCCTACAGTTCTCTGCCAGTGACTGAGCTTGTACTCAGAGTGTAGACTGGCCAATTTCTGATTTTTCTAGTCCTGTGATCCTGCAGATCTCTGGTTGTCAGTTAAGTGTCTTGTACTTTATGTGTTTCTTGTTTCTTGTATATTGCCTTTCTATTTCCCTGTTAAGGCTACTGTCTCTGCTCCCTTTGTGCCTCTCTTCTCTTAGTTTCCCAGCATGCCTTGCCCTTCTCTCCTCTCTGCCCTTTGTGTATTTGATTATTAGCTCTAGTGAATCCACCTCCCCCTCTCCCTCCTTCATTCCCTGGGCCCTCCAAGTGTTCCCTTATTCCCCTGGAGGTTTGTACACCATGCAATCTGTACTCCTAGTCCCTAGGATTTAATGGGTATGTTATCTTGGGTGTGTTAGGAGTATTTTCTCCCTCCTGCTGGGGTTCCACACCCTCCCCTATGAAGAGAATTTTCTTTGCCTGAATCAGGCTGCTGTTGTCCATTCTGAGGGGAATCTTTTGCCATAGGGGTGCCTTCAAGGGGAAAAGTGCAGTCCTTGAGGGGTGTGGCCTCCAGTAACCCCTCCATACCCTGACAGTACAGCTCTGAATCGTGGGTTCTAAACTAAAGAAGCAATTATTACAGGGACGTGTTAGCACCAGCCTAAAAAGAGCAGGTGAATATAACAAGAAGGAATCATGCCACAAGCAGATGCTAAAAAGTTGCAGGTGTTGATCACAATAGAGATGAAAACCCTAAAGATTTGTGGGCATAAATTCTCAGTCTGGAAGATGGAGACCATAGAATGAAGAGCTCCAGAACTGGGCTCCCCCTAGAGGCTGGAAATGGCAGCCTGACTGGGGGAGACATGGCTTAATTTGTTAAAAAAAAAAAAAGAAATGTCATAGACCAAGCCTGCCCCAGAAGCCATGAATCCTCGTTTCAGAGCAGGGAACTGAACCTAGTCTCCAGCTAGCAACCCAAGCACTGGACCAGCCTGCTTCTCTACAATATTTATGATGAACAGCATAGAGGGGTGGGGCAGAAGAGACATTAATGAAAGCCAAACTAACCATCCAGAGTTTTTCTGGCTTTCGATTCCAACCCTGAAATTGTCAATATTAGCCTTTTCCTTGTCTTTTACACTGGATGTGGACATGCCTACCGGGAACGTATCCCAGGGTTCAGTCCCCCCCACCCCTTGAATTAATTGCCAGGGTTGAGCGACAAATTAAGCCCTGAACAACAAACAGACGAGCCAACAGCAACTGAATTTGTCAGGGAGAGTGACTATATGGTTGAATAGGTTGGGTTTGTCTCACGACATGCTATGTACCATGCCCTTGGAGAAAAAACATCTTGTGATTATCACCCAGCTTAGAGATCAGGCTACTCAAGCCAATCTTGCTGTAGTGTACAAGCCAAAAGTAGCTCCCTTTTATAAGCATTTCAAAATTTTCCTTGGTTTGGAGTTATATTTAACCCATATTACGGACCCCAAACTGTGGAGAGCGCTTACATATTTGTGCTTTGATTTGATCCCCACTGCTGTTTTGCATGGGAGAAGGGTTGGTCTCCCCTATAAAGACAAGGTATGCTGCTGTAATTCATCAACAATTGACGATCTTCTGCATCACCTTTTTGTTTGTCCCCTTCAAGCTTACTTAAGGGATTATTATCCGGGCCAGTGGCTTCGCCAAAGATTGTTTTCTTCCCCGCTCCAACTAATTGTTTTCTTTATGACGACAAAAATTGGTTAATTATAGTCTATTTATATATTTCTGACCTATTTTGATTAAGCCAACTATTTTTATGAGTTTTTGTGTACCTGTTGTCTTTTACTCTTTTATTTGCAATGGCTATGTCCATGCAACAAATAAATTTATTAACTGAATTTGTCAAGAAGAGGAAGCTTGCACATAGCTTGGCCATCTGACTAGAATGGCGTCATCTAGAATGGCAGCTCAGATTACAATGCAGGAAAACGATGGACAAAGAAAACTAGGATGTCCACATCTCTGATGGCATGACACGGTGGACAAAGACCTCACCCAATCAGGCATTGCATGGAGTGAGGTTGGGAAGAATCTGTTCATTGCTTCACATTCCGTTTGGAAAACTGACAGGTAAAGAGTTTGGGCACCCCTGTACTATTTACATTTACCCTTTCAGAGTCCTTTGTTGGAGTCTTCCTCCAAGCATTGTTATCTGAATTGCCCTTTGGCATTTCTCTTCTTGGTTTTTCGGAAACGATAATAAAAATAATTCCCATGAGAATCTCACGAGATTCTCACAAGAAACTCAAGAATCTCAAGAATACCCCAAAAATGATCTGTGCATGTGCAAATTTAAGAACTTCTATTCTATGCTTTGCATATTAAAAATAATGATGCCATTCTAAACTATTTGCATTCTGTGCAGCTCTGGCATTAAAACACTGTCGTTTCCAAAGTAGTAAAGGGCATGATAAAATATACATGCCAGATCAGCAAATAAATTGAGAGTAACTGATGGCACTGGTGGCCATTTTTGCATGTGTGCAGACCATTTGTTTGCTAATTTGAGATCCTCAAGACTCTCATGAGAATTTTGAGTTTCTCGCTAAACTGTTTCGAGAAACTCAAGACAAAAAAATTTCATTGAGAAGCCTATTCTTGATGAGATTTTTGACAAGGGCAAAATTTTGTTTCAGCCCTAGTTTTTAAAGACAAACATTAATAGATTATCTGTGTGTGTGTGTGTGTGTGTGTGTGTGTGTGTGTGTGTGTGTAGTTTTGAAATTTCATAGCAAAATTAAATTGTTCTGAAAAGTGATTTCAGCTGCATCAGAGTTTTCACCATCCTTTTAAAATGTATTGAACATATGTACATAAAATTATGATTTTAATTTTTTTACAATTCTCATGAAAATGTAGTGTTGGCCAATTTAACCATATCATTTTAACTCAACATTTTGAAAGCAAAATCATTACTTTTTTTAATTTTCTATGAAAAAAACTATTTTCAATAAGTTTAATCTTTCTGCCTGTGTCATCCCAAATCATTAACATCTTTTGGGGATGTTGTAGCTATAGTCATCTTGTGTCCAAGAGGGGGGTTGGACTGGATGACTTCCCAAAATCCTTTCCAACTCTAAGGTTTTATGAATGATTTTATGATTCTATGAAATTAACAGACCAACATTAGACACCCATCCAAACTCATGACTGCAATTTTTAAATACTTCACAAAATGGTGTGGTGATAAACATGGGGAGAGAGAGAGAGAGACCCGTTTGACCAAACCTCAGGGTGTCAATAACTGCCGTCAACAGCAGAATTCCTGAAATATTGTCAGACTTGAAAGGTTTCATTTAAAAACTTGTTCTCAGTCAGTTGGCTCACTTGCACCTGCTGCACCATGTGGCCTTTGTTTGTTTTTCCTCCAAGGTCATGAAATGAATTACATCCTCATTGCCGGGTTTGTTAAAAAAGCTCTTTGAAAGCAAAGGTGATTGTGAAACAGGTTTGTGGGGTTTTTTTAACTGCACCCAAAGTACTGAAGTGAACAGTGAAATTGCAGGCAGGAACCTTGAGAAAACTGTGGATAAACCAAACTGTTGAAATCAACATTTAACTTCACTCCTGCTGGGAACCCACTCTATAGGCACACGGAAGCCTTTAACCAATCAGCTTGTTTTACTAAAATTCAGGAGACTCTACAGAGCTAGAATGATTCAGGTGGGGTGGGGGCAGGACTTCTGTATGCATTATTTTTAAAAAAGAAAATTGTAACTCATGCTACTGACAATTACCGGGACTGGTTCCCAGTTTTGTTTGTCATCTTGAATAAAGTAAGATGGCATTACAGACGGGGCAGTTTTTCAAATTTCCTCCCTAAAAAAACCCAACACTTTATGGCTTCCCTTGGGGCCTGCCCTTTGTGAGCAGTGGGGTAACAGTGTCTATTTCGAGGGGCAGTTCTGCTTCCTGGTCCTTGTTCTCAAATGTCACTGCCTCAGCCTCTAGCTGCTACCTGAGGGGAGGGGAGCCGCGATGTGATTCCCTGGCAAGCAGCCATGGAGGCTAGAGGGAGCTGGAGTGGCATGTTCACAAGAGGCGGAAGTTAAAGTTGCAGAAGACCCAGAGCTTTGAGTCTTTGTAAGGTAGTTGTGGGGAGCAGTACGAGTCTCCTTGCCCCCTGTGCATGAGCTCTGGGGCTACCTATCCATTTAGTCTTGCATCTTCTGCCCCCATCCCCCACTCCCATCTCTTGCCCCATCTTTCCCAAACCTTACATCTTTCCCCTCACTTTTTATTAGCCCGACTGAAACATTCTTTTGAATTTGTGCGGTTTCCATAAACAGGTTCATGCAAATGGATGCAAATCAGCCTTGATCCATTTTCTTCCTTTGGAGCAGGATGGAATGACCCATCTTGAATTTAACCAGGTTTTCTCGAATGGGTGGTGCCGCTGGACTTGAAACGTGGCTTTTGGATTTGCAACTCACCCAGGAGATAGCCCTTCCAGTGGCTCAGAGTCCTCAAGCTCTGTCCTCGGCTATCAGCTCAGCACCAACCAAAGGGTAAAAACCGGCCGTTACTACTTCCTGCAGCACTTAGCTGTTTCTTGGAAGCCTCCCAGCCAAGGACGGATGGGCCCTGACCCTGCTTAGCGTGTGAGCTCAGATGAGATCGCAGTTGGAGTCGGTCTGGCTGCAGGCCAAAGTAAGAGCGTGGCATCTGATCTGCATTTGATGTGGCCGAATGTCTCCTAGGATCCATTTTTATCTAGCTTCTCTACAAAAGCTGGGTGCCTCCGATCAGCTACTGGAGTTCTCATTAGCATTCACTCTACGGTGCAGGCTGCTGGGAGCACTTCAGAGACATTGGACTCTTCTTTTAGAGAAATGCCAGATAACGGGGCATGTCTATCTCCAATAGATTTCATTACACCGGGTCACTTTGGAAGTCACTTTAGAGTCTGCATGAGCACAGAACGTTAACATGCTAAAGAGACAGAAAGTCTCATTTTCTTTAACCAGATTCCTTTCCCCCATCCGGGGGGGGGGGGGAGGGATGGGCAAAAATACCTTGGAACTCTATTCAACCCTTCCTTATCGTCTATGGAACAAATTTGAGAGCAAACCAGCCTCTTGGGGGGAGGGGGGGGGCTGCTCAGGTATGAGCTTTTTAAACACTACTTAAAATCTGCACACAAACTCCAAGGCATTGACTTTTGGGGTGTACTGAAACTGGCAAAACATCTGATGCTAAGAGTGCGATTGTCAGGGCATTTATTTATTTACATTTATATCCCATTATAATAGGTTTGCCCCAGCTCACTCCATGCCAGGTGGGCCTGTCCCTCCGTTTCCTCCGGAATCCAGCTCCAATTTCTCCAATGTCCCCTATGAAACCATCTTTAATTACAGTTCTTAACTGCTTTGTGCTCCCCCTGTTTACCACAGGGCTCCACCCTGGTCTTCTTCCTGGCAGTGGCCTCAGTCTATACAAACTCCTAGATTAGGGTGGCCAGATAGGCACATTTTAGAGAACATGAGAAATACAGATTGCAGGGCTGCAGTGACACTGCAGCCCTGCAACCTGTATTTCTCATAAGTGGCCTCTAAAGCAACCTCTAAAATTTGCCTATCTGGCCACCCTGTCCTAGATCCCAGCATTACACAAGTCTGTACACATAAAGACTTCAACTCCCCATCCATCCATCCATCCATCCATCAGAGATTGCCCCGCAGGTCTCGTTCCCCTGCCTGATGGCAGCTCCTTCCTCTCTAACCTCTGCGGAGAGCTCTTCCTTGCTCTTTTAACCGCTAACTGGTCAGCTGACTCCTCCCAGCCACAGCGGCTCACAATCAGCCTCCCTATGTACCACAGCTGGGAGGCTGAGCTAGCTAGGAGCAGGAGAGCTGAGCCCATTCAGCATGCACGACCAGATCACCTGGCTGCACCCATCCTAGCCCAAAGACTCAGGGTCACGAACAACATAGATGAAAACAACCTATAAAATAAAGCAAATAAAAAATGGGAGAGGGGTTGGGTTTTTTAGAGGATTTAATACAAAGTCTTTCCCCACACGTCAAATGCCTGGTCAAATAATCTTAATGCCTCCAGAAAGGGCTCTGGTCCAGGTCTTGATAAACCTCCTTGGGGGATGGAGTTCCATAGGTGTAGCGTCGCCACCAGGACCGCCTCTCTATGTGCTCTTGCCACACAGGCTTGATGCTCTGATGGACTTGCACTTGCACGAGAGTGCTCCTGCTCCTGCACAAGTCCCACCTGCTTCAACTCCTTGCAGTCTCCTTATTTTCCCAGTGCCTGTCAGCTGTGGGGGCTTGGATAAGGTCGAGCCATCTGCAATTGAATCCTGACAAGACGGAGGTGATGTTGGTGGGCGAGGGCTTGGGGGGACCTGGGGGATGGTTGAATCTCCTCTTGTTGTGGGAGGGTTCATCCTCCCATGGTCTCTCAAGTACGGAGTCTGGGTGTGCTCCTCGATTCGCGGCTCAGCCTGGAATCTCAGGTTGTGGCCGTGGCGGGGAGTGCATTTCGGCAGTTACATTTTATCTGGCGGCTTCGGCCATATCTCCCAAACTCCGACCTCACCACTGTCATCCATGCCTTCATCACCTTGAGGCTGGATTACTGCAACACGCTTTACGTGGGGCTGCCTGAGAAGCTGGTCCGGAGGCTGCAACTGGTGCAGAATGCCGTGACCCGTCTCCTTACGGGGGCGGGTCGCAGGGAGCACATGACACCAGTGCTCCGGGCTCTGCACTGGCTGCCTATAAAGCACCGGGCCAGGTTCAAGGTGCTGGTTTTAACCTTTAAAGCCCTTCA
>QEPC01007265.1:772284-816848 GCA_003113815.1 Sphenodon punctatus
TTTTTTTTTAAAAAAAAAAATTTACTGAGTGTTGTTCGCTGCCCTTTGGGCAGGAGGGGCGGGATATAAATTTTAAATAAAATAAAAATTAAAAAATTAAAAACTGGACATGTGCGGGTGCTTAAGTACCGGTGCTGATGGTACATGCCCTGAGGTTCATCCTATTGATTAAGGTGCAATCCTTACCTATTCAAGTCTATACGTGGTTCACCTTTGGGTTCAGGATCACAGCCCATGTCAACATTCAATGGTACAACTGGAAAAAGGCTATTTGGGGGAAACTACATTGTCGTTCCACAGCCAGATTTTCACTTCAGGTCTGGTCCAGCTGTTGATCAACTTGCAATTCTTCTTCTGATACCATTACCATGGTTTACAACGGTATAAACAGGAGCAGAATTGGTCCGTCTAGGCTGGTTTTACTACACAGCATGCTGGTTTATGTTATCCCTGGGTGCTATTTTGACTGAGCTTAGAAATGAGAGGTGGACTGTGTTTTATAGATAGTGGGTCAACACACAGCAATTAAATGCCAGTGTGGTGCAGTGGATACGCTGCTGGACGTGGACCTGGAAAGCCAGAGTTAAAATCTTGTCCTAGTCATGAACTCACTGGGGGGCCTTGGACAAGTCATAACCTTTCAGCCTCAGTTCTTCATCTGTAAAATGAGAATGTATCTGTCTGTCTCTCCTGTATGTTCCCCTCACCACTTTCCATTTTAGATTGTGGCCCACTGGGCAGGAACCTGTGTCCATTAATAAGGATTGTAAAGAACCAGGTACACTGCTAGTACTATATAAATGCTTAATAATAATAAATGCAATGAAAGCAAGTACAGAATATTGCCTTACGTGCACATCCAAGTTCTTTTATTTCATTTACACCTCGCTGAGGTTGCACTTGGAATATTTTATAGCTGGAATTGCTTAGAACTGACTGCTACTTACAGGAGGCTTGGCTAGGTTGTAAGGGGTCCTGGTGCAACGATGGAATGCCACCCCGCACGCTGACTCCGTTTCTAGCAACAAGGGGGCTCAGCTGCACCAGGGAGTGTGATTCCCCCAGGCTCCTGGGCCCTGGTGCAGCTGGACCACCTGTCCCTTGGATATTTACATTGCAATCATACAATCGGGGTATTTTTCAATTTCAAAATGCTGTCAAAGGTGCATTTCGATGTAATGTTAATGCAAAAGCCAGCCTTTCCTTGCTGTTTGTAAGCTAGGGTGCTGGGGTATATGAAGCTAAAGAACAGGCTTGAGTTTAATGTTTTCCATTCAAAAATTACCTTCACTCTGACCCTTTTGCTAAATTTTTCCGTGGAGAAGTGGTGGACACAGTCAGATCCATCTAGATTCAGTTAGCCAAGGCTTTGCAGCTGCTACTCTGTCCACAGACGCCCTGCTTTCTGCCTCCTCAGTTCCCGTCAGAGGCTTATCTGAAGTGCAAATCGGAGGAGGAGGAGAAGAAAGCCAGTGCAGTTTGTATTTTTTTACATGATCAAATTGTGTTTTATTCCCCCCACCCCCCCTTTCCCAAATGAAGCCAGTAAGAAGGACTTCCAAATGGAGAGAGTCAATGCAGACAAAGTTGTTCTCTGCAGGAAGATGTTGGTGCGTAATGGAGGTTTCATTGATTTCCTTCCATTTACTGTAAGGTAACTGGGAGTGAAGCTGTAACAGGAAACTTACAAATGCTCTTCGCAGGAGCTATATTTAGGCAGACACACTGACATGATACCACTGAATAAAATAAACATGCAGGAGACAACCGGTCCTGAGGGACAGTCAGCTTCATCCACATGACACACTAGTAGCGAGGGAATTATTCTCCAACCATCTACGTGACCTTTACTCTAGGAACATCCATCTATCTATCTCTCTATCTATGGAGGCTGGTGGATGGCAACATACGCAAACAAGACACCTCTTGATTAAAAACATTCATTTGAAGAAATCGGTGCTAAAAGCCAATCATTTCAGCTTAAATCAATACAGTCACTGGTACCCTGAAATATTGATGACCACACAAGTGGGTTGTATCTATTGCTAAACCATGTGCTAGTCAGAAAAGGTGGGGTGGCAGGTATTCCCTGTTCAGTATTAGATGACCTTTTGAGGGACCTTCCAGCCCAAAATTCTGTGATTTTATAACTATTAAAGCTGACCAAGTGGAACTCCATCTGTGGGAGTTGACTCCTTCCAAATCCTCAATCCCTCCACCCACCCCCAGCTTACAGATAGCCTAGTGGGCAATTTCTAAAATGGCTGTAAGGACCAGACCTTGAACCTGCACCCTTAGGGCCTTTTTAACCGAGTGGGATTTCTCCTGCAGTTTTAACCCGTGGCTCTGGAAAACCCTCACCGGGGGGCGGGGAAGGTAGGTGCACTTCCATGAACCGGAAGTTGCCCGGACACCATTAGAAACAGTGGTGCTGCGTGTCTGCTGGGTGTTTTGAGATGCAGCATAGATAAGACCCGGATAACTGAGGTGTTATCTACGCTGTGTCTCAAAACACCAGGTAGTCGCGTGGCGCCATTATTTCTAATGGTGCCCGGATGACTTCCGGTTCATGGAAGCATGTCTAACGCCTCCCTGTGAGCGTTTTCCAGAGCTGCAGGTTTAAACTGCAGGGGAAATCCTGCTCATTTTAAAAAGGCCCTCAGAGGTTCTCGAGCAGTGGTCGGTCCTGTTGCCACCCTGGTCAGCCTACCTCTAGTCCAGCTGCTTCCCTTCTTTACCCTAGCCCCTCCCTCTTGTCTGACCCCAGCCCTTGCCACGCCTTCCTGCTTCCTGGTTGGCTGCCAGCCATTATATAAGGCATGCTGGTAGCACCGTGAAGCTGGGTGGAAAAACACCTTTCTCCTGTCCAGTTCTTACCCCTTGCCCCTGCTCCGAGCTTCAGTCCTTGCTCTGTGTCCTTGTTCTTGCTCCAATTCCTAATCATGTACCCCAAAACCCCTCATCATCCCACAACCTGGAGTCCCTTCTTCCTACAACCCTTATGGTGCCTTAGCGAAGTCATTACTACTTTCTTGCGGAGGACTGTTAATTAGTGATGGAAAAGGTGTGTGGATCATAATTGATGTAACCCACCTCCCTGCAATATAATAATTTTGTTAAGAAGAAGAAGATTGATGATGATGATTGATTGATGATGATGATGATTGATTGATTGATGATGTGGCCTAACTGGTTTTTGCTTTGTATGGCAGAAAGAGCAGCCAGTAGTCCTCTGAGGTTTCCCAACTCTTTTGATCCCTATGTAAGAGATCTGACTGCAGAGGCAAGCACAGAGAACAAGGTGGGAGGAAGGAGGTACAAGGAGTTCATTACTACAGACAGACAAGCTCACCCTATAAATGTGGCCCATTGTGCAGGGAGGTATAGATTAGAACTGAAATAAATAGGAAATTTAATATGCACAAAGATAATTTCCATATTTATTTCCAGAAACCAATATCCAAGTTTTACCGTTGCAAAATTCACATCTTTGTGTTTTAGTTTTCTTTGCTCCACCATTTTGGTATTCGGTAAAGCTGAAATAAGTATGCAAAAAACCAGGTAAACCCATCAAGTTTACATTACCCCAAATTGAAAATGGCAGATCAGGTGGAGTCCAGTGTCTGTTCATGCTACAAGTACCCATTTCAGTAATTCTGTTTCAATTTTTCCTGATTTTCTTTCTCTTTTGAGGGGGAGGGGTTGGTTATTTTAGTTAGGGCAGAACAATAATTATTCCCGAGAAGTCGAGAATTGGGCTCTATTTTCCGGCAGCTCCTTGGTAATCAGTATGCCAGCGCTACTGCAGTAATGTCCATTGGTTGTTTACCATATCTGAGCCAATCAGTGTGAGACAGCACCTCCACCCCTTCCTTTATCCCTCCCCCTAGTGGGGGGGTCACATGACCCAGGTGAGAGATCAATTCATTTTGCAGTACCCATGCCAAACTCTGTGCCTCAACAGGAACATGGCTGCATCTCCAATCGGATCCAACATGAGTGAGCAAGCCAGAGAGACAAAAAATAAACTGTAAGGAATTGGGGAAGGGGTTATACAGCCCAGGAAAGAGAGAACAATTTCAATCTAGTTTGCTCCCATGCCCACCCACTTTTACATTTTGCACGCGCTATACAGACACACCAGTAAGCAGCACTCACTGCAAGGTCACCAAAAAAGGGCGAATAAGCAACCCATGACTTTTATTTGCCTCTGCAACTATCAAAAACTGTCCTGTACTTGTCCCCCTCCAATAAAACCTGTGCTCTTTTCATCCAGTCAAGTGTCCTCTTGATCCCCTTGTGTGTTCTCCTGCTGACCACATAAGGAAGAAACAATTATTTGAATTTTGCAGGGGTACATACTCACGGGAAGGTAGGGTATACAGTAGTGGCCCGATGTGGGATCAGGTAAGCATTATTCGACTGATACGTTATTGAGTACCATGCCGATTACTTGGGCTCTTGGTAACACCAAGTCGAATACCATAATCCTTGGCTAAAACTGAGTAAACACAAGTACCAAGTTTCAGTCCTAATTTTGGTATTTTGGCAGAGGCGTAGTTATAATAAGCGCAGCAGGTACAGTCGCACCAGAAGCCACCAGAGTGCAGATGCATTCTATCTGTGCAGGCCATTTCAGGTGTTGAGGGCCTCCATCTTGTGCTTGATTTGGCGGGAGACAAAGTGGGGGTGCTGCTAGTATACCGTGCACCTACCAGTACGGCAGCATCCCTAAAAGCTCTGACAGAGCTGGTGTCAGACGTGGTGTTGCACTCCCCGAAGACCTTAGTCTTGGGGACCTCAACATACACGCTGACACCAGAGAGGTGTAGAACCTATGTGGATAGCTCGCCCCCAGAGACTAATGGAACCTGAGAGGTTCTGGAATGCTCTTGGGGAGTTACCCTCTGATCTTGATGACCACCCACTTGATGGCCTCATGGCTTTATGGAACACCTTACTGACGGAGGCCATCGACCGGACAGCTCTGAGGCATCCACTCCCTCAGTGATGGCTCCTCAGGCCTCCATGGTTCACGAAGGACCTGAGGTTGTTGACGCGTGAAGGGCGGTGGTTGGAGTGATGGTGGTGCCATTTGCATGCTGAAGCTGACAGATTGCAACACAGAGCCAGTTTACGTGCCTATCCCATAATCATATAGCCTCTGCTAAATCTCATCCAGCAGAGCTTCTCTGGGTGATGAGGAAGTTGGTTGGTCCACTCTCCCTCTGCCTGTAACTAGAGTAATCTAGTACCCACTGTGACCTGTTTGATTATTTTGCGGATAAAATCACTTGGATTCACCACAACTTGGTGAATCTGCGTTTTTGACATCGCTTTTATTACAATGGGTGAACCAGAGGTTGTGGAAGCCTCGCCTTGTCCAGTTTCGTGGGATCAATTTCAGTGGGTGTTGTCCACCGAGGCGGGGGATGTTCTTGGGGCTGTTAGGGCCACTTTTTGTGAATTTGACTCATGCCCGTCCTGGCTGGTTAAAGCCAGCTGGGAAACGCTGGGGCCGCTGCTGGTGGGGGTGGGTCAATGCCCCCTTCGGGAGTGCAAAGTACCAAGATGCCTCAAAGGGGTGGTGGGGTGGCCTCTGCTCAAAAACCCATCACTTGACATTGACTCCCTCACCAGCTATTGGCCAGTCTCTAACCTTCCCTTTTTAGGGAAGGTTATTGAACGGGTAGTGGCTCAGCAGCTTCAGGGGCATCTAGACCATGCCGGTTATCTGGATCCTTCCCAGTCCGGCTTTCATCTGGGATATGGCACTGAGACTGCGCTTGTGGCTTTGGTCGACGACCTCCACTGCAAATTAGATTAGGGCCATTCGACCCTACTAATTCTTTTAGATCTGTCTGCTGCTTTTGTTACTGTTGACCATGAGATGTTGGTGACTCACATGCGGGACTGAGTCAGGGTGGGCGGGGTCGTTCTTGAATGGTTCTGCTCTTTCCTGGTCGGAAGAACTCTTTTTCAACAGACCCAGGACCTGCCGTCTCGATACTTTCCCAGTGTTTGGAGGCCGTGGCAGATTGGATGAGGCAGAGCAGACTGAAGAGGAACCCAGATAAGACGGAGGTGATGGTAGTGGGGAGGAAGAAGGAAGTGTTGGCTCCTCCTATTGGGGGGGGGTCTGCCCTCCAGTTGCCCAGCAGGTACGGAGTCTGGGGGTGATTTTGGATGCAGACCTCCACCTGGATCGGCAGGTGGAGGCGGTGGCTAAAGCCGCCTTCCGCCAGCTGTATCTGGTGCAGAGGCTGCGCCCATACATCTCCAGACCTGACATGGTCACTCTCATCCATGCCTTCGTTATCTCGAGGCTTGACTACTGCCACGCGCCCTACATGGGGCTTCCCTTGATATTGGTTCGGAGGCTGCAGCTGGTGCAGAATGCGGCGGCCCGTCTCCTTACGGGGACGGGTCACCATGAGCACATTACACCAGTGCTCTGTTCTCTGCACTGGCTGCCTATAGCCTACCGAGCCAAGTTCAAGGTGCTAGTATAGGGCTAGTACAAAGTCCTATATGGTCTCAGCCCCTCTTATCTCAGGGACCGCCTTGCCTTCCATGACTCAGGACGGACCCTCCGATCCACTGGGGACACCTATCTGGAGGTCCCCCGTGTAAGGGCCATGGAGAGGGCATTCTCGGTGGTCGGGCCACGGTTGCGGAACTCCCTTCCGAAGGAAGCCCGCCTGGCCCTGGGTCTGCTTGCCTTTCGGCGGGCATGCAAGACTTGGCTGTTCGCCCAGGCCTTTGGAGGGGAGGGGGGGAGAGAGGGGTAAATGGGGGANTTGGTGGGGTGGGGAATTTGGGGAATTGGAGGGTAGGGTTAGGGTCGGGGGGGTTAATTATTTTTAAAGTGATGTTGGTTTTAATGTATTTTATTGTTTTATCGTATTGTTAGCCGCCCCAGGATACCGTGGGCATGAGGGGGCGGCATAAGAATGCCAAGAAATAAAATAAAAGAAAGAAAGAACTCAACATGTCACTGTTCGGGGTTTGTTCTTGAGACCTAACGTGTGGTGTCCTACAAAGTTCCATTCGGTCCCCTCTTCTGTTCAATGTGTATATGCAGCTGTTCGGTGAGGTTGTGAGACAATATGCTGATGACACCCAACTCTACCTCTCTTTTTCATCCAATCCAGACCCGGCAGTCTCAGTGCTCACCCAGTGTTTGGCAGCTGTGGGGGACTGGATGAGGGTGAGCCGACTGAAGTTGAATTCCGATAAGATGGAGGTGATGATGGTGGGTAAGGCGGTGGATGTGCCGGCCTCCATCATTGATGGGATTCACCCTCTGCTGGTTCCCTGGGTTCGCAGTCTGGACATGCAGCTCGACCTGCATCTCCACATGGATCTCCAGGTGGGGGCAGTGGCAAGAAGTGCGTTCCGTCAATTACATCTGGTGTGTTGACTTCAACCATATGTTTCAGGCAGCAACTTGGCCACTATCATCCATGCTTTCATTACCTCAAAATTGGATCATTGTAAAATGCTCTACATGGAGCTACCCATGGTGATGATTCGGAGATTGCAGCTAGTGTAGAATGTGGTGGTTCGTCTCTTTTTGGGGGCGGGTCACTGTGAGCACATTACACCAGTGCTCCGGGCTCTGCACTGGTTGCCTATAGTCTTTTGGACCCAATTCAAGGTGTTGGTGTTGACCTATAAAGCTCTACATGGTCTCGGTCTGACTTCCCTGCAGGATCACCTCACTTCCCATGCTCTGGAGCAACCTCTGTGGTCTGCCAGGAGCGCCCTTCTCAAGGCCCCCCGTGTGGTCCAGAGGGCCACTATGGAAAGGGCATTTTTGGTGGCCGCACCTAGACTGTGGTACTCCCTCCCGGTGGACGCCTGGATGGCCCCAGACCTCCTTTCCTTCTGGCATATGAGTAAGACCTGACTGTTCCACCAGGTGTCTGGAGGGGGAGATGAGGTGTAGGGTGGGGGTTAGGGAGGGGGGGATTTATTGTTTTACTGCCTTCTCTTTTAATATCTTTTTTTAGTTTTGTATGTTTTTACTTATTTTATTATGTAAGTTGCCCCAAACTGCCTGGAGCAGGAGGGGCGGGGTAAAAAAGGTTTAATAATAAACAAATATGCACTCTGGAGTAGATTACCTCAGCAGAGGGTCCATTCCATCCTCACTCTTCCTTTCCACTTTTGTATTCAGTGCTTCATTCACTTTGGCGAATCTCTTCAGTGGGTTTCTTGTATTTTTAAATGTCAGTGTGAACAGTCCAAGTTCAAGTAATCACATTCAAAATCTCTACCAAATTGTATCACCGAAGTGAATGAGGTCATCAAAATACTCAACATGAAATGCAAAGATTCCGAAACCACAAGCCGAATGGGGTCAAATGAAGCTAATCAAATACTACTTCACACTGGCTTGATTTAAATGGATTCAAATATACCAAATTCATCAAATTTGGGATTCACTTTAAATGCGTCTGTTCCAGTCCTAGAACAGACGCAATTTGTTTCTGTTCCATTTAATCTCTTAAGAACAATTGCTGGGCCATTTCTCAAACACAAAAGCCCTTTACTCTGTGGTTACAGACTGCAGAAGGTGCTAAGTGCTGTAGCCACAAGCTAGGATAAATAGGCTGGGGAGATATTTCAAACATTTGCAAGAGCTTGAAATCCAACTGTTTCCAACACGAGTTCAGAAGCTGTAAGTGAACTTGTCTGTAAGCTTTTATCCGGGGCATGCTTTATCTTCCAAATGACTGGTGTGGTAAATCAGCACAAGAAATCTACTGTAAAAATCTGCTGCATGACAATTAGATGTGTTTGCTGGTGCCACTCAAGCTTGCTATAAATAGCAGCGCGAACACCAGGTGGGCCGCCGAAGACTAACCCATTAAAAGTAATGGAATGAGTGATCTCACTCTGTTGCCTTCGGAAGGCCTGTCTTTATTGTGTAGGGAGGCTCAACGTGCGTGTACAAGGACTGGAGACTTAACAAATCCAAGGAGAAAGCCCAAGTTTTTGGGCAGATGATGGGAAGGCTCTGGCGGATGATCAGCACAAGGATAAATGTTCGCAGCTTTGGTCGAGCACACAACTCTTGCATTTTCAAGACACCATGAACATTACAGCCCTGCATTGTAAAAGAAGCAGAGAAAAGATAAATAATATGGTGTGGCATCTTCCTTCCCCCTCCTAGCTCTCAGGAAAGCAAACTTAGTAGGCAGGATTTTCTGACGGCTACATCACTAGATAGAGAGGGATTCTGACATGGGGAGATTATTCTTTTGTCCATCATTTAAGCCCAGGGCCAAAGAGTGAGATTTTCCCACCAAGGGCAGTGAGTTTCCAACTCCTCTTGCCTCAGTGGGGCAGGATCAAAAGACGGAGACTTCTGGGCTGGAGTTGGCCAATAGCATTAAACCTGTCCCCTAGATCAATGGTGGGGGTGGCCAAGTTGTCATGGTGATCCAGCCTAGCAGTACCCACCACCTGGCAGAGGCATAACTAAGCAGACCAGATTGAGACCAGGGCAACCTCCTGAATCAGATCTTATTTTCATCCCCTACTGGGTTTGCCCATCTCGCTCTGCCTTAATTATCATGCTGGGTGTTACCAGAAATAAAACTAGCTACTGATTTCAGCTTTAAATCCACAGTGGTTCATTTTCTCTGTTTTTGTAAACCTACTGTCTGTCATGGCCTGCTGGGGATCGGCCCAAACAACAAAGAGAAAACCAAACTGGTCCACACACAAATGAGGTCAGGCAGGATCCAGCTGGTCCAGGCCCAAATGACAGGACTCAGGGAGGAGAACACCCTGGAGGAGTAGGTGCAGAATCAGGTATGGGAGATCACAGCACCACTGGGGACCGACACACAGACCAGGGAAAGCAGGCTGGGGTACTGGAGAAAACAGGCAAGTAGATGGAGTGGAAGGCCACAGAACCAGGTTCAGGGCACGGTCAGAAGGACCAGTTCCAAAGCAAAGTCCAACAGGCAGCTGCAAAACCAAAACAGGCAGACAGACCCAAACAACAAAGAGAAAACCAAACTGGTCCCTCCACACACAAATGGGGTCAGGCAGGGCAGAGCTGGTCAAGGCCCAAACGACAGGTCTCAGGGAGAACACAAGTCCAACGAGTAAGCGACAGGGAGGCATGGAGCAATACTGAGGAGGGATGTGGCCTGATCAGTACAGGCCTTTAGCAGAACCCTTGGGCCCAGGTCAGAGCATGTCAGTAATGCTGAGAACCAGCTACCATGCTCAGGACTCCAAGGGGCCCCGTTTAAGCCTGCTTCCTTACACACGCATGCTTAACACAATTTGGGATCTAGAAAGTCATAAGGGTGGACAACCACTACCATGTCACTAGGATGTAGCCACTGTAACATCTAGAGATGTGCATCACCGTGCTACTGGTTTTTGGTCATGCAGGGACCATAGAGACATGGATTCTTGTGAAGAGCTAGTCTCGCTCCTGAATATCTCTGTAGTGTTTCTGGTAAGTGAGGGTGGAAGAAAGAACAACAAACAGGCAGGGTAAGGGACTGAAGGAAGTTGAAGGATGAGAGGAATGAGGGGGAGGGACTGTGTCAGGGCTAGGGGTGGTGCGCGGAGGTGTGGGGTCACAAGGGGACAGCGGAGACAGAGTGGGGAAGGAAGCCTCGCACAAAGGGGACCCCCCAACCCGGATGCCTCCTCACCAGCCTTAGACATCCCCGACCATCTAGGGGATATAGTGGAGACGCGGGTGGGGGAGAGTGCAGGGCACACTCCCCAGGACCCGGAAGTAACACAGAGTGACATGGCAGAGGCGCAGGGCGATACAGGAAGAGACTCTGCAGTACCGGTAAATGAGGGGGCGGGGCCCGGACCGACACTCCGACACTCTGCACGTCTGCGAGCACAGCAGGGGAGGAGCTAGGGGTATTTAAACAGGCAGCTCCAGGATCCCCGTGCCGGCGATCAGCGTAGCTGTGAAGCTGGCCCCTGAGCGACTGAGCAAAGCTTGTGTTCTTCCCTTACCGAGTCCGAGTGTGCGGGTGTGAGGCGAGTGAGAGGCGAGTGTGAGGTGTGTGAGAGGTGAGTGTGCGTTCCCTGAGGTACAAGTTCTTGTTGGTGTGCACTATTCAGCCTGTTCCCTGGGAATCCCGGATTGTCCTTCCTGTAGTGCGGTGATGGTTGCCCCCTTCCTGGTCTCTCCTCCGCGGTGCTTTCCCCTCTTCCCCACGTTGTTTCACGAGGCAGTTTCTCCCCTTTCACTGTGCGGGTGCAGAGGGGTGTGTGGGTGTGTGGGCAGGGACCTGGTCCCCCTGTGGAGTGTGGAAGGGGCACGCTCACGCCTTCTGTTGATCTCTTCCCCGATGATGATCCGGCCTCATTCCTTAGGGAACTTATAGGGCCACCTAATATCCTGAGGGGACTCTTTTCACAAAAGAACCATGAGCACCCCCCACACCATAGGAGTCCCTGGAGTGTGAGACTAAGCTTAGTGCAACAGGTCCGTGGTTTCCCCTCCTTCCACTTTCAGATCTCCTCAGTACCTCACAGACTGACTGCAAGGAGGTATGGGAGGAAAAGGTTCGTTACAGTTCGATTCTGTTTGTAATGAAGCTTGGCCTACACAGCCCCAGCAGTTTCCATTCTGGAGCTGCCTGCCCTTTGCCAGTTTGGAGCCGAATCCTCTCTCCCGTGACTTGCTGTGTTGTGCCAGCTGTTCATCTGGGAAACAGCTGGTGGGAGGAGACTATTGGACTAACAGTGAGCAGCAGAAATGTCTGCTCAACTGGCTACATGCCTAGGATGATGCCATCAATTTCAACTGAGGATGGATTTACACATATTTATCATTACGTCTAACAACACCTACTGTTTAAACTCAATTAATTTGGGGCTCAGACCCCTGGATTCTCTTATTGTTATGTATTATATTGTCTACGTGTGTTACAATGAAGCCAGACATCCCTATAATTGGGGCACAAGGCAAGGTCACTCCTCTCTCTTCCATGTATTCTCTGACTGGCTTAGCTACAAGTGTGGATTCATTTGTCAGCAGTGCTTAATTAATTAAAAACTGAATTGCTGAGGCCCAAGCCTGCCCCAGAAGCCACGCCCAACCCCATCCCAGCAGAATCTACACCTCCCAGCCCAGAGTTTGTCAGAGCAGGGAAGCCTATCATTGGGTTAGCAACCCAGCCACTGGACTAACCTGCCTTTCAACAGTCAAGTATGAAAAACAGGAGTTCTTGTGATTTGATCTATATACCATGACCAGCACAGGGAGGTGGAGCAGGAAAGTAATGAATGGAAGCCAAGTAACATGCCAGGTTTACTCTGGCTTTTGCTTCCATTCCTAAAATTGCCAATAGCGGCCTTTTCCTGGTCTTTCACATTTCAGGGTGCACACTCCTACTGGAAACATTTCCCAGGGCTCAGTCCCTCCTCCTCCCCCCCCCCCCCTTCTCCTCATTCANTGGAAACATTTCCCAGGGCTCAGTCCCTCCTCCTCCCCCCCCCCGAATTTAATTAACAGGGCTAAGCCCTGGCGAGCCTCTCCACAAATTAAGCCCTTCTTGTCAGCGATGTAACAGCTGTAATCAGATTCACTTCTAGATCCTTACATGGCTGACATGGACGTGTTTTCAGGCCTAACATAATCGCCCTGGCGGTAACACTCCATTACAGCCACTCCCATGATCAGCAGTAAGGACACGGATCACTTTGCACAGAGGAATCACAAAAGGTTTCTGCTACTGCAGGGAGAATTTATTTGCTCTGATGAGTTGACTTTAGTCTAAAGTCACATCCTTGCCAACACTTGGAGATGGACAGTCTTCCTGCTCTGGACAAACTGCCTTTGTTAATGTCCCATTGTCCACCCTCCTCTCTCCTGATGCTTTTGCACAGAAATGTTGCCATTACTACACAGCAAATAACTCCTCACTTGCCCTGTAGCAACAGGGTTCATGCAAAAAACTGTGCTGTAGCAACAAGAGGGAATCAGGTAGAACAGAAATGATTGTTTGCAGTGAATACTGTTTTCACTGAAAATGGCCAATTCACTGCTTCCCTGAGTCAGGTCTCAGTCCCAAAGAGCAAGACCCCCAGAAAATACCTTTTAAAAATAGCTCAAGGCAGAAAAAAGAGGTTCCGGGGAGAGGGGAAGAAATAGATCACACCATTATGTCCCATTGTACGCTCCTCTGAAGCAATGAAAGTTAGGTAGCAGATAGTCAAGAATCCACTTGAATCCCATTTATATCAACATGAGTAAGTGGTTAAATCCTTTCTCTGGCTCTGTAAGGCTGCTTACACACATTACATAAACAGGCTATTATAATAACCCGAGATAATACCAGGTATTATAATTCTGTAATTTTTGTAATGTGTGAATGCACTATTCCCCTTTTATGCTGCAAGATCTTGGGTCATTGTAAGAGCTGAGTAATGTGGCTCTTACAACAACCTGAGATCTCGGTATCAACTCAGGTTATTACAATAGCCCATTTTTGTAATGTGTGCAAGCAACCTAAGTTTAAACTTGGGAGTTTATACCCTAAGTCCTCAAACCACTTACTCTGGAGTAGACCTACAGACTTAAATGGGACTCTTCTAGAGTAAGTAAAGTTGGAAGTCACTGGTTCTGATCCGCCATCACCTTTGCAAATGTTCCATACTATATAAAACCATGCTCTGCACACTGGACCAAATTCCAGTTTCAGTCAGCTGAGACACTTCTCATTTCTTATTGCAGGCACCGGTGTCTGCATTATAGTCATATACTCTGGAGTATTACACTCTGATGTCTTATCTCACACTGCCCCTTTAAATGAGAAGTTCTATCACAGCAGCTGAGAGGTTTAAGCACCAGCATTCCACAACTGCCTAGGTTTTGCAGTTACTGTTCTGGTCCATCTAAGCATCTGAGAACGTGGGTTATTACCCACAAAAGCTCGTGCCTAAATAAAACGAATTCATTATATAAAATCTTTTCAAAGTTAGTCTATAAGGTGCCATACTTTGTTCTTCTATAATATATTTCCATTGGGTGCAATCTGGTCTTTTCTCTGTAACGCTTCTACTTACATGATGATGCCAACTCAAATTATCGCTGCCCAGGGCATAATTTGTGCCAGGGCTTGCAAGAGTCCAGCCCCATCACCTCTTTTCATACCACAGTTCTCCCCAAACTGTGTCACTGCTGCTCTTCTGCCTCCGTTTCCCCCAATGTCTCCATGCATTCCGGTCCTGGACTTGTCCTCCCTGCCCCCCCACACACCCCCGCACTCCAGTGACCGGAAGTGCGAGGAGACAGTTAAAAGAACTGCCGGCGTCTGCGCCAGCGGCTGCAGCCGGCGAGCACGAGCTGAAGGGCCGCAGCCAAAGGGCACGGCCCTTTGGGGCCCTTCGGGGCATGGAGGGGGTAGAGGGGGGAAGTATGGGTGATGAGGGAAATGGAGGGTTGCGGGGACCTGTGATGGAGATGGAGGAAGGGGAGCAGGTAGAGCTGGAGGTACTCCCTGGGAGGGTGAATACGGGAGTTGTGGGAGAGGAATTGTTGACATGTAGGAATGAAGGGGGAGAGGGAGCGGCTGTGGATGGGGTAGCATGGATGGGTTTGGGGGTACAAAGAGGAGAGGATGAAGAGTGTGATGAATTTATGCTTACTGATATAGGATTGGTGGGGCCACCTCCTCCCGGTGAGAGAGGGATTGAGGTGGTCAGAGTTTCCCTGGTGGCAGCAGGGAATGAGTGGTTAGAATGTGGGACCTACCCCATGGTGGTGGGGGAGGTTATAGAATGGGATATAGGTGAGGATAAGGGGGGTGGAAATTGATGGTTTTTGATTATGTTATATTTAAATTTGCTGTGTTGATTTTGTGGTATTTAGAATGTTGAATTGTGCATTGTATTAGTATATTATGTTAATATGTATATTGACTTGGGGTTCCCTGTGTGGATTACAGCTCTAGAATGTAGATTATGTTGTAAGCCGCCTCGAGTCCTTCGGGAGAGAGGCAGGATATAAATTAAAATGGAATGGAATGGAATGGAATGCATGGGGGATCGGTAGAGATGGGTGGAGTGCGGGACCGCACCCCCCCCATCATCACTGGTGGTTACACGGATGCGCCCCCCCTCACCCACGCAGTTACACATAGGGGCAGGGAGCGTCCATGTAAAAAGGGCCGTAGTTTCTTGGATGATCAGTGGTACCAACCAGCTGCTTGGCAACCGCAACACCAGCCTGCAGCGCTGGCCCCTTCCAGCTGGCCCTGGCAAAGAAGGGGCTAATCCAGCAGCTGGGAGAGTAAAGCTAAAATGAAGTCTTTGGGTGATTTCCATCCCGAGTGGATTCACCTGTTTCTATACGGTCCGGCAGATCAGAGACCAACTGCATTTCAGATCCATTCCATTGGAGCTCCCTTTCAGTTGTTCCAGCTCACCCACCCCAACACTGTGCCATCTTGCACATTGATAAAACACAGAATAGATTGTTGTGTGTGCGCAATAGCCAGGTGACTGCTCATGTGCAAGATGGCGGTACACCGATGATGGGCAAGCTGGAGCACTTGACGGAACAGATGAGCAAAGATCCACCACGGAGAAAAACGCGGGTTTGGATCTCCGCAGGCCATTCCAAATCTGCAGATAATGTCTGTGGGTAACTGGGTATATTCAAGGGGCAATCTGTTTCGGCCCTATGGCAGATTGATGAAGCCTAGCAGGGAAACCCTACCTACTCCTCTGAATCCCACTGCCAATACTTTTGGAGCCAAGAGGTGGGATTTGGGGGACAGGCTTGAGCTCCAGCACTTCTTATTTTACAAATTCCATGCTGTTGCTGCTTATTGTTTCAGTGACACTTGCCTCTAGTGGTGAAATGGATACCAAATCCCTTATTGGAGGTTATTATTCTCTCGTTCATGTTGGAGCTACACTCCAATGTGGTTTGGTTGGGATCCAGTTTGTTTCCGGGTCGGTTGTTCAGTTTGGTGGTTGGTCTAGTTTTTGGCATTCGATTCAGAGTTGTGGAGTTTGGTTCAGAGCTGGTCTGGTTTGTTTTTGGTTAGTTTCAGAGTGTTTCCACCTTGTTCAGTCCTGCCTGTTTTCCCCACAATACAGACAAGTAGTTAATCATAGGGCATGTTTACACACACGTTAAAGTGCTGGTCTTTAAATCTTCTGGGTTTAAAAGTCCACAAGTAAGTTCCAGTCTGGATGCATTCTTAACGCACACACTGCCCTGAGGCAGTTCCTGGATGCACTCTTCACACACAAACACTGCCCTGAGGCAGTTCCTGGATGCATTCTTCACACACACTGCCCTGAGACAGCCTAAAGTAGCCGCAGCTGTAGATGTGAGGGGCTGCCATGGAAACCAAGTAACCAAAGCTGCCTGGAGCAAAGCAGTTTTCCAGGAGAACTTTTTACACACAAGATCCGTATGTTTAAGATCTGGGTGAGTGATTTAGACACACAGAAAGTTCAGGCTGTAACAGCAAACATGGAGGAGAAATGTGTGTGTAAAAACACTCAGTAAGTCAGAAGGCTGGAAGGTACCAAGGGTCATCTAGTCCAGCCCCCTGCACCACTGCAGGAAGTGCCACACCCCAAGCCAGGGTGGGGTCGGGTGACAATGACCAGACTGGACCAAAAGGGACAACCAGTCCAAACCAGACCAAACCAGAAGAAGTGAGCAGAACCAAAAAGAAGAAAGGAGCAACTCAACCGCGCTGAACATGAGACAGCGACGCAAGCTGCCTACCCGTTCCAGCAGATTCGGATCAAAGCGCACCTGAATCTGACAGACACGGCATTCATTTCAGGTATTCCTTTCACGTCTACTCACCTCTAAAAGCCAGGGAGTAAAACTATCTACTGCCACATTTTCTTCTTGGGTGAAATCAATGAGTTTGAGGAGTCGGTAAAAGAAACTGCAAGCCTTCTGCTTGAGATTTATGGCTGTAAGCAAAGAGTCCATCCAGCAATCCATATTAGGCAAAGTGTGCGCTTTTCTTGTAAAAAGCTTGAAGAATTGTGGCTCTGCCACCCCCCACTTATAATCGTCAGGGCACTTGTATATCCCAAATGGAAACAAGAGGAGATGCCAAGAGACCAGAGCAGAGGTCTGTGCTTTAAATTCTGCAGGGGCTCATATGCAGTAAATTACAGTGTGACAAAACATAATCACATGCCAGTGTAATATGGGCTCTGCCGGTGGGGATGGGTTTTGTTGTTGTTGTTGTTGCTGCTAAGTTTGCCAGGGTTTTAAACTCCCCTTTTTCAGTAACTACGAAGATGGGCTTGTTTCTTGGACGTGTCTCCGCCGCAGCAGTGTGTGACGTTATTTGAAAATGAAGCATCGTTTCTGCTCACACACTCAGCTCCTGCTTGCACTTTTTGCTTGCGTTGTTTGTGGTAGAAACCATGGAAGAATAGGTCCCTGTCTTACTGGGTGCGGTGCAAACACATAGTAAGGGTTTCCAACCACCCAAGATCGCAGTCCTCCAACCTCTTGCAAGTAGTGCAAGCATCTTCAAGGCATTTTGTGCCAGCATGAGCCGCATTCACATCAGTGGGACTCATGCATTAAGTGATCAACAGAAGGTGGAGGAGGGCAGATGGGAGGATGGAGGAAGGTTGTGAGAGTGGGCACTGGGGAGATGGGAGAGTGGAAATGCAATGAGCCTCTGGAGAGGGGAGGAGGGTATGAGCATGAGGAGACGTTGGATGGGTGGAATTCTGTGAAGAACCAGTCTTAAAATGTGTGAGACCCAGGACAAAAATAAAGCATGGGGCCCCTGCCCCCTCCTCCCCCCCCCCCCCCAGTGGCTCTGCCCCCTTAGGAGCACCCTCTGTGGGACCCTGGAGGTGATCATGTTTGGGCCTCACTGGGAGGGACTGGGAGTCCTGCACTCTGCCCTGGTGAAAACTGGGGCCACTGTGAGGCCCCTGGAACTAGAGAAAGTAGCAGGGCTTTGGCTGATGCCCTGCAGTATGGCCAGCCCGGGTTCCATGACCCTTTGGTGATGGGGCGGTGGGGTACGATCTCGGATGTTGGGTGGGTGCAGAAGGCAAGTGTGTAAGAATGAAAAGAAGGGAAATTTAAGGTCAGAAATGGGGTGAGAGACAGAGGAGTAGGTGGAATGGGGTATAGATGGTTGGGGTTTATTAGGACTGTTGCCTAAATAGTCGGATGCGAAAAAAGAAAGATTATTGTCCCTGTTTTTACAGTGGGGAAATGAGCCGGGGAGATAATAGCCACAATCTACAAACCACTTACTCCAGAGTAGCCCCATTGAAGCCTGGAGTAAGAGGTTCATGCATGGCTCACGGCCTAAATGACTTGACTAATGACAGAACCAGCCTTTAAATTTGTTTGCAGGGCCCAGGGTGAAGATAAAATGAAGGGCCCTGGTTGTTCCCCCCACCCTTCTCAATGGACACCCTTCTCGAGCACTCTCCTAGTCTCCTGGGGCCCTAGAGGAGGTTGTGTTTGAGACCCTGCTAGGAGGGAGTTGGGGCCTGGTGAAAACAGCCCTTCCCCCCCCAAAAAAAATGTTTGTAGAGAAAATAGCAGGGACAAGGAGAGTTGCCCTGGATCACTCTGTCTGTGGTACGGCCAGCCCTGACGAAAGGTCACACAGGAAGTTTGTGAGAGAACCCCACACATCAGCGTTTGAGCCTGCTGTTCCATCCAAATCCCCCTGGTTTGACACTTAGAAGATAAAACCTTTGAATAAGGGTGTTGAGGTGGAAGAAGAATGCCTGGGCAATAAGAACCACAGAGCGATTTTCAGGATTCCTGGTGGTAGGTGTTCTCGTACAGGTGGGGAGCTTAGCAAGGCACTGCTGTTCCCACAGCCACGGCTTTCTCCTCTTCTACCTATGACCTTTCTTGGCAGCTGAGCCATTCCGGAGCAGCCAGCCTCCATACCCAGCAGCTGGAGTACTCTGCTATGCTAGGCATGTTCAATGCAGAACACGCTCATGAAATACGGCCCGCTGAGCCTCCTGACAGCAGGGAAAACTTTTCCATAAATTAAAGTGACAGATATCTTAGGATGCCACTGAGTGGAGGGTCAGCATTGTTATTGATTATTATTCCGACAGCCTAAAAGCTCAGGGCACTTCACAGCAAACAAGACTATCAAAACAAGTGCAAACCAATCCCATCCTCCCTCCCACTCATTCCCACTCCCCTGTCTCTTACCCCAGCAAGTCCCCCCACACCGCCCACATGGCCACCCAGCCTCTGTTCCCTCTCACCCCCACTAAGCGAAGTTTGTATTTCTCAAAATCCCCCTCTCCCATTCACTTCCATGCAAACTACAATGGAAAGAATAAATAAGCATAATAGGCATCTCCAGGTCACTGTCGGTGCATGCTTCGTGAACCTGTTCTCTCTCAAGACTGAGAGACCAGAACCGTTTATGTACGTAGTTACATGAGATAAAACATTTAACACATGGTTTCACTTCTCCTTACCTCCCTGGCTTCCTAGCGATGCATTTTGCCTGCTTGTTACCTCCTTTCTCTTTGTCTTTATTCCACAACTAGGGTGGCCATACCTCCCCTTTAAAAGAGGACACTTATGGAAAATACATGGTGCAGGGCTGCACTGGAACCAATGCAGCCCTGTAACATGTATTTTTCATACACATCCTGGCCACTGTAGCTACAACCCACCATTTGGGGGCCTCATATATATGAAAGAGCTCCTCCTTCCCTATGCACCATTGCAAACCCCTGAGGTCAGCCAAGAGCTCTCTCCTGCACATACTATCAGTTTGCCATATTCGTACGGAAGGGGTGCGCAAGAGGCGCTCTCAGTATGGGATTCCCTTCCCTTGGAGAGTCGCAAAGTCCAAGGCTGAGCACTTTCTGAAGGCAACGTAAGACTTTCTTGTTTGGCCAAGCATTGGGCAGGTGGGGGCAGGGTTTTGGGGAGGGTTTTTAAATGATTTTGATTTTTATATTATATATACACATGTATATATGGATGTGTGTACTTTATGGTCCACGGAATGGGTGGGATAGAAATTGCAATACATTAAATAATAGTGCGGAAATGAAGGTTTGCTGTGGATATCGAATTTGTCGAATTCAGCCGATTCACATTTTCAATTGCAAAGCCAATTCAGAGGTAGGTTTTGAAAATTTGGTGTTTACAAATTCTGCCCCAGCTGAGTTTGTGTGTTTGTCAGTTTGTTGCTTTTGCTCACTGGCTTCAGTACTTCATGTAGCTTCTTTACCTTTTTGTTTGGGACTCTGTTTAGTTTGCTGTCGTTCGTTACTTCCCGTCTTCGGCAGTCCTGTCTTCTGTTTGTTCTTCATGTGTTTGGAGATGGCTTTGGAATCTGTGCAAGTCCTGTCTGCATCACGCAATGCATGGGCGAGGGAGATGGGTAACAGGGAAACACACGGACAAGGGGGGAAACACATAAATGAAGCTGAATAACGAATAAGTTCAAATTATTTTGTATTTATTTTCTAAGCTGCCCTGACCCTTAGGCCATTTTTACACGGACGGGAGTGGGTGGGGGGTGTTTTAGTGCGGTGGGTGTAGGTGGGTGGGTGCTCGTTTACACGGACACACACCCACCTACACCTACCCACACCTACCCACACCCACTGAGCATACTCCATTCTGTCGGAGGGCCCCATGGGTGAAGGTGAGGGTATGGCGGGTGTTGGGGGGGTGCGGCTGGAGTGCGCACGCACAAACACCCACTGCCCACGATGTTTACATAGACGCACACCTGCCGCACACCCATCCCCCGCCCCCCCGCTGGCGGCCATATACACGAACTGCCCCCCCCATTGCCGCACACAACTCCCGAACACCGAGCAGCGGGGGGTGGGGGTCCATGTAAAAATGGCCTTAGAGGAAAGGGAAGGGATACATTTAAAGAAATAAATTATTAAATGTGAAAATAAATAAATAAACTAAATAAAATTAAATATAAAGATACACAGTATAGAGTTACGGAATACTGAAGTCATGAACTAACGAAATAACTGAATATATGTTCAAATGATTTTGTATTTATTTTGTACGCTGCCCTGACCCTTACGGGAAGGGTATACATTTAAAGAAATTAACCAAAACAAAAAACTTAACTGTTTAAAAAAAACTTAAATGCACAAGAGTCTTCTTAAAATATAAAAAACCCACCAAATTCAGTACAATTACAATTCAAAAAACCTTCCACTCCATACATTGCAACAAAACATAAATGTCAAAAAACATGAAAATTATTTCACAATTTGAACAATATTTAATATTTTATCCTCATCAACATAAATGTAATATATGTACTTAATTCCTTACCATACATACTTTTATTCATTTTTATCAATAACTAAACTTTCACATTTTTTAATTATTAAACTTTAATTTATTATCATAATTTGACAACTAACAATTTTTTCACAGTGCATTAAGTCTGTGCTTTACATGTATACAAATTGTATAGACTTCGTACAATAAAGTGTTAACAATCTGAGTATACGTAACATCATACAATTCGTTCTACAGAATGGAGTTGTGTACAAACAGACTTAATGCCCGATCTGCGGCTGCTGCTTCTGCTGCTGCTCCTAGAAGGGAGAGGTAGCAGAGGGATGGCATAAAAGTTCGCCGTTGTTAATTAGCTGCATCTCTTCCTTATGGTGTATGTTATGGAAAGCTACGTGACTGTACTTTTAAAAATCACATAGCTTTGCTAGGGGCGGCTAATTCCCAGCAACAGGAAGGCACCCCGACACAGCTCCCCTCGCTGCGGGGCACTCGGGGAGGAGAGGCAGGAGTCCTGGTTTTAAAACTTTTAGCAGCAACAACCTGGAGCCTGGGCCTCTCTGTGGTAGTGGCACCCTGCCCCTCTGCAGTAGCAATAGCCCCAGTCCTGGACAGAGAGACACCAGGGCTGGAGATTGTTTTTCAGTGGGACCAGACTTTTAGACCGCATTCACACCTTTGTGTCTGGGCCGGCCTGCGCAGTGAGCCTGTCACTCACAAGAGCCCCCCTGCGCTGGGGCAGCCCCTCACTGTGCCTGGGACCCTCCCGCAACTCTGCCCCCCCCCCACCGGCTAAACATCCCCCTCCAACCCGCGCCCGTCAGGGCTGGTTTCCTCACGCTCTCTCTCTCTGGTACACCTGAGGAGAAAGAGACAGAGTACCTTCCAGGTGTGACTGTGGAGGGTATGATACACTCTCCGAGCTCTGTGTGCCTGTGCTACACCATCTGGGCTGTGTGTGACAATCCTTTCTGGCTCTGCATTTGTGTGAGGTGCCTGCACCATATGGGCTGACCGTGTATTTACCCACACCCATCCTCAGTGACTCTGGGATAAAATCACTGCTGCTTGTCCCAATTGCTGCTGGATTTAGTTTGAAAACTTTTCCTTCCTAATCTGCCACTCCGCTCCAGTGCCCGCAGCCTGGGCAGGCTATCACATGCCTAAAGGCTCCGCAGGCAGCACAGGGGCTGACCGGGTGAAAGGAGCTTGCTTTCACATGATTTTTAAAAGTAGAGCATAAGGAAAATTCTGTGATTTTAAAAAGTAGAGTCACGTATCTTTCCTTATGCTGTGTTTTGCCCGTCAGCAGCTGGTCAAGTGCATGTGCGAGTCAGCATAAGGAAAGTTACGTGACTCTACTTTTTAAAATCACGCAATTTTATGAAAAGGCAGCTCCGTCACAAAGAGTTTAAGCTCCAGTCCATTTCGTGTCAGTTACACAGCGCCTCTGTCCTCTCCAGGAGCCGGGAAGCGGGGCACTCTGTAACTGACATGATACTGACTGCAGCTTAAACTCTTTGTGACAGAGTTCCCTTCTCATAAAGTTGTGTGATTTTAAAAAGTAGTGTCATGTAACTTTCAGGTCAGCAGCTGCTCAACTGAGCATGTGCGAGCTTGCACAACCGAGCTGTGCAGCTGCTCTATTGTGCATGTGTGAGCCTGCAGAACCGATTTTCTTATTCAATAGTAACTCAGTTTTGGCTGCACCAATTACTATCATATTTCAGAAGCACTTGTTATTGATCTCATGCTGCAATCCTGTGAAGTTTGGGGGCTCAACACATCCAGGGGGAGGAGATATTGATGATTCAGAATTGTGAGGACGCTGTGCATTTTGACCACAACCAATTAATGTTTAAACAGTCATAACATTTTATTTTCCCACTGGATCTTCTTCAAACTTTGTGCATATGATGGTCCTCACAACTTATAACCATGGATAAATTTTCAGCAATGTAGCTCAAGCGGTTTCCTCAAAACCGGGGCTTTAGCAGTCCCCTGTTTATAATGGAGAGTTGCTGTGCATTTAAGTTTCAGGCAGCTACCACTGCCTGAAAATAAATACATCTCATCCTAGCCAGGAGCTCACTGCATGGCCTTGGACTGGGAAGCTAGGGTTCAAAATCACTGTGTGGCCTTGGGCAACTCATTCTCTTTCTCCCAGTTTCCCAATCCCAACTTGAAACTTGGAACAACAATGACCTACCTCACAGGGGTGTTGTGAGTAAAATAAAGATTGCAAAGCACTGTGAACATGGACAGGACAATCTTACCCCAGTCAACAGGAGTTTTACATTGTCTTCAATGATCTTTAGGATGCAGTCCTCTCACCCACTGAACTCAGTGGCAAAATTCCCATTCCCAAAATTGCTCAAATGCCATAGAAGGAAGTACCAACTACTGAAATCATAACTAATGAAGTAACTAATCAGCAAGTACTGGTAAATGAAATCAACCCAGTACCGTGGTGGTAAATATCACAATACGGCAGAGTGTCGGGAAATTGGTCTGGCTGGGAGGCTAAGGCACCGAGCATGCTCACTAGGAGCATAGGCAAGGCTCAGCAACTAAGGCCACTTTCAGACCTTCCCTCACACGCATATTTTGGCTGCAGGAGGGAATGCACAAGCCAGGATATGCGTGGGCTTTGACCCGGAAGTGGAGCCTGACCGGTCTGAAAGCCCCCACACACCCCTGTGTGGCTTTGCCAGCAAACACCCGCAGCAATACAGAGCAGAATTTCATGCTCTGTATCTCTGCATGTTTGCGCTGGCAAAGTCGTGCGGAGGGGCTTTCAGACTGGCCGAACCCCACATGGCTTGCACATTCCCTCCTGCAGTCAAAATATGCGTGGGGGTGGGTGATTTATTGATTTATTTATTTTCATTATTTATACCTCGCCTCTCCTGCCTAGGCAGCTCGAGATGGCTTACAAAAGTTAAAACATCATTAAAAAATACATGTAAAGTACACATAAAAGGGGAAGCATAATATAAGAAAATAAAAACCCCATCCTCCCCACCCATTCCCCTCACCAAAGGCCTGGTGGAATAGCCAGGTCTTACACATTCATTGAAATGAGGCAAGGTCCGGGGCCTCCCGGGCCTCCACCAGAAGGGAGTTCCACAGCCTAGGTGCTGCCACTGAGAACACCCTCTCCATTGTAGCCCCTCACACCACCTGGGGGACATCAAGAAGGGTGCTCCCGGAAGACCGTAGAGGTGGATCCAGAGCACGGAGAGTGAGGCAATCTTGCAGATAGGAGGGGCCCAAACTGTATAGGGATTTATAGGTAAGCACCAACACTTTGAATGGAGCCCAGAAGTCTATCGGCAGCCCGTGCAGAACTCGGAGCGCCGATGTAACGTGCTCACGGCAACCTGTCCTGGTAAGGAGATAGGCAGCCGCATTCTGCACCAGCTGCAGTCTCTGGACCATCACCAAAGGTAGCCCCACGTAGAGCACGTTGCTATAGTCCAGTCTTGAGGTGATACCTTTGATTTAGGTATGCAGGGGGCATCTTGTCATTGAGTTCCCACTGTGGGGTGGTCTTGTGAAGTGGAGGGGGAAAGTGGATTGAGGAAAGAGAGGAAGGGGATTAGTGGAAAGGAGACAGTTGGTAGTACCATTATGTCATTTATCTGTCGATGGGAGTAGGGGGGGGGTTGAGGAGAGGAATGTTAAGTTGTGTAGGAGGTGATGTGAGGGGGGAATTGTTTTCCTGTAGTTCTGTATGGTCGGGGGCGGGAGTGGAGGCTGGGGATTTTGGGGAAGTTTGTCACCTTCGTATGATTTCTGATTTAAAGTTGGTGGAATCACCTCCCCCTGGTAAAAGGAGGGTGGAGGTGGTAAGGTTTTCCCTGGTGGCAGCAGGGGAAGGAGTGACAGTTTGTGGGACTTACCCTGTTATTATGGAGGAGGTGACAGATTGGGATATTAGCTAAGTGAGGTGGGGGGGGGGATTTTTATTGTGACTGTTTGAAATTTTTTGTATTTTTGAAAAAGTTAAATTGTATATTATGTTAGATTGTTGTGTTTCTGGGTCCCCTGTGCGGAAAGTACCCAGTACAGTATTGTATTTTTGCTTTTGTTGTAAGCTGCCTCGAGTCCGTTGGAGAGAGTGCGGGGTATAAATTAAAATGGAAATGGAAATAAAGGCCGGATGATAGTGGCCAGGTCAGAGTCCGAGACATATGGCTGAAGCCATCACACCAGATGTAACTGGCGAAAAGCACTCCTTGCCACAGCCTCAACCTGACGTTCCAAGTGAAGCTGCGGATCAGTACCCCTAGCTCTGAACCTGAGAGACCAGCGGGGGATGAATCCCATCAATGATAGGGGATGTCACACCCACCACCCTCCCCACCAACATCACCTCCGTCTTGTCAGGATTTCATTTCAGATGGCTCACCCTCATTCAATCCCCCATAGCCGCCAGACATCAGGTAAACACAGACCGCTGGGTCTGGGTCAGATGAAAAGGAAAGGTAGAGCTGGGTGTCATCAGCGCAGCGTACTGATGACACCCCACCCCATACCATCTCACGACCTAGCCAAGCAGCTGCATGTACACGTTGAACAAGAGAGGGGACAGAATGGGACCCTGAGGAACTCCACACGTGAGGTCCCGGGGAGAAGATGAACAATCCCCGAACACCACCCGCTGAGTTTTCCTGGCCAGGAAGTAGCAAAAACCATTCATGATAAATGATATCAAATGCACCAGACAGATCTAATAGGATTAACAGGGTTGAATGACCCATATCCAATTCCCAGCAAAGGTCGTCGACCAAACTCACTAATGCAGTCTTAGCTCCATAACCGGAATGAAAGCCGGACTGTGAGGGATCAAGGAAACTGGTGTGGCCCAGATGCTCCTGCAGCTGCTGAGCCACCACCCGCTCAATAACATTCCCTAAAAAGGTCCTTCCCAGCACCGCCTTTTTGAGTCAGTCCAGTACCATGCCCTCCCAAATGGAGGCGTTGACAACACTCACCAGCAACGGGCTCAATGTCTCCTGGCTGACCTTAACCAGCCAGGATGGGCATGGGTTTAGTTCACAAAATGTGGCTCTAACAGCCCCCAGAACATCTGATACAGCAGCGGACGTCACCCACTGAAACAGATCCCATAAAACTGGACAAGACAGAGCCTTCATAACCTCTGGTTCTCCTATTGTCCTAAATGTGGAGTCGAAGTCATGGTGAATCTGAGCAATTTTAATAGTGACGTACTCAACAAATATGTTGCAGTGGGCACTGGAAGACTGAAGTTACAGACAGAGGGAGGCCAGGCTGACCAACCCCCTCACCACCAGGAAAAGCTCCGCTGGACGAGACTTCACAGATGCTATCATGGTAGCAAAAAATTCATTGCTATGGATTGGATACTGTGGCAGCTGAGTGGTATATAACTTGGAGTGTGCAGGGGGTCAGAGCTCTTTCTCCACAGGCTGGCCAGCACCCTCTAGGGGCTCTAGAAGACTGCCTTGTCCCACACAGCAATGAACTTTGCAGCTGTAACTAATTTAAAATAAAATCCTTCCTCACTTCTGAAAACAAACTCCTGAATTTGACTCACATATGCGGAGCTACTAAGGGTGTACATGTCGTTTTCGTTATATCAATAACGAAAACGAAAATTGTCATTTTTGTTTTTGCTATTGCAATAATGAAAAGGACAAAAAATAATAATGAAATCAATAACAATAACAAAAGTCATTATTGATTTCATTATTGCATGGCAGGTGTTTTTTGGAGGGAAATGTGGAGAGGGGAGGAGGGAGCAGACATCTTGGAGCCAGAAACAGTGTTGAACTCTTGAACTGGGAGGAGAAGGACCTGATGGATGTATCTCTGGCCAATGAGCAGCACAAGCAGATCCCAGCAGTTGAATGGCACCCTGTGATTCCTCAATGCCTCTGCCTCCCAGAACCAATCAGGAGGTGGGAGGGTACACATTATATATATATAGAGAGAGAGAGAGAATAGATTAGAGATAGTAGATTGTCAGATCCTAGAGTAGAGGGAGGGTGGTGTGTTGGGTGTGCCGGCATTTCCAGGACTTCCGACCCCGGCGGCACCCTGCAGCAACACAGCAAGTCACTCCGTCCCCCTCCCCCCGCCGACAGCGGGAGAGCGCAGGCGCACGGACAGTAGCCCAGCATCCTCAGGTAACCCGGCAACCCGCGGCTCACCGCACATGCGCAACCCGAACCCGGAAGTGGAGGCTGAGCGCTCCGCGTGCTTGATAGCATGGGGGCGGGGGAGCCCTACTTAAACCCCGCAGAAGCAACGTCCCTCGCTGGTGATTGGACCTTGTGCCTTGAGACCGGCCCGAGCCTTATTGAGAGCGAGTGTGGTGAAGCGCGAGATAGAAAGTGTGTGTGGGAGAGTGAGCGTGACGAGTGGAAGGTGAGTGTGTGGGTGGGTGGGTTGTCCTAGTGTGTGACTGGTGTGCATGAGTGAGTTTACCTAGCCCCTGGTTCCCCAACCTTTCTACCTTAGTGTGAGTGTCCTGTTCCTTCCTTGGGGTGTTTTCCCTGGGTCCTAGGTTCCTTCCCCCCACCCCCCGTGTCACCACTGAGACCTCACTCTCTTTCCTTTCCTGGCATACGTGGGTGAGTGAGAGAGTTAGTGTGGGCACTGCTCCGTTCTCCAGTCCCTGTGATGCTCTTCGGCTAGGGACTGCTCTCGCAGCTTGTTCCCCTTGCCAATATAAGACCCTGAGGGACTCCTTTGACAGCACATGTTTGCCCTTGCAACTGGTGTAAGCCTGTGGCCCTGCCCTTTGCAAACCTTGGCTCCCTAACATAGATATACCTCTGAGTTTTCCTTTTCCCCTCCCCTGTCTGTCTCCCCCTGCGTATATTATATAGATGCAGATATTAGTTGTATATATATGATTAGATATTTAGATACTAGGCTGTTTTATTATATATATTAGGATTATAGGATAGGAACATTTTGTATTATACATAGGTTAGGTTTAGCTTAGATTCTGTATATATTATATAAATAAAACTACATATTGTGTACAGTCTATATTATTGTGTGCAGTTCTTTCTCTATCACAATGAGAAGGGGAAGGAGTTCAACTTCTGACAATAATTCTTCATTGGCCCACGAAATCAATACCGATACCAAAAATAAAATCTTCATTCGAAATCGGTACTGATAACGATACTGATACCGATGACAACAACAATAACGAAAAACGACATTTTCTTATTATCAAAAACAAAAATGACACATTTTAATAATAAAAACCATAACAAAAAATGACCTAGGACCCTGACGCACCCCCCTAGGAGCTACACATTTCTTTCAGCTCTTGTCTTCACCTCTCTGCCATTCTTCTCCCTCGTCAACCCACTGAAATGCTCCCCTCAGAGGCTGCAATCCTCAAACCGCTGACTCTGGAGTAGTCCGATTCCAGTCAGCAGGACTCTTGGAGAGTAAGCGGTTTGAAGACCGCAGCCTCAATCTTGCCGTGGTGCTTTATTTTTCATTTCCACCTGCTGCCGATTCTCCCTGTGGAGTTGTTTGCAATCAGGAACATGACATTAAAATGCATTATTGTGGAACATGAATAAGCAATTGCATTTTGCCTGCCTTTTAGCCCATCAATCCTTTCCTCCTCATTTTCCAGGGATTGCTCTGAAGTCAATCAAGCACATCTCTCTCCAGATAGCCTCCAACCAGACACCGCACCATGGTTTTAAAAAAGTTTTTTAAAAATTGCTGCATAAACAAATCAAAGTAAACAACCTTCTCTCCCCTGGTGAGACAATGAAAAACATAAATTATATGCTTTTTAAACAAATGGTAAAGAGTTTCCTTATTAGGTTTCACGGGCTTGTGTTTGTATATGTCCCCTGTAAAATCCCCTGTCAGCCTGAGGTCTGCAGATCTGTCTAATGTCCTGCACAGATGCAGCAGAGTGGGCAGCATACCACAGCACTGCCTGCTTTGGGGATCTGTCACAAATAGATTTTTAAAATGTGGTTCGCTCAACAACGTTACAGTCTGCCAATCCATTCATGGACACACTGCTACGAGTAGAACTGAAAACAAACAGTGGATTAGATAGCCACAAATATTATTTGCTTATTTCAATAGCCCTTGGACTAGCTGAATATATTTGCAGCTGAAACAGATATTTGCATATCGACTTGTTCAGATATTCTCTGTATTTTGGTTATTCCAGTTGGTCATTTCAATTGTTTGGTATTTTGGTTACTTTGTTTTGACTACTGTGCCTATGCAAACTAATATGCCAAAATGACTGACCCAAATAAATAAATAAATATCCCAAAACAAACAAAATAACTGAACCGGAATAGCCAAAACAGATATCCAACAAAGCCAGAGTGAATAGCGGTTTCATGTCTCCTTCATCAGACCTGAATTGAAGTGGGCAAATTAGTCAGATATTGTATTTGCCTCGAATATTCGTTTCAGCTCAAGCTACAAGGAACGTGTTGTGTACCTTCTTTCATCCGGCCCATATAGATGGACACCTAGTCAACAGGGGTGCTTACATGGTGCATGAGCTAAGAAGGTGGCCTAACTTTGCAATTTATAGGATTTGTGGTGCTCACGTTTGGTAATCTTCACCTTAACTACTCTGTCAAACTGAAAGTTTGTTGTTTTTTAAAATGTCAAAATAAATAACCCCTAGGGGGCAATTCTCCACCCTCTGAAGTCAATGGCAAAATTCCCATTGACTATAATGGTGGAGAATTGTCCTGTGCGCCTTGCCCTGGATTCAACGGCTGCTATTAAAAGGTGGATATTCACCACAAGTGGTAGCTGCTTACAGTGGCAGTTGAGACATTTCTTATTTGAACAATGGGGCTAGGGAGGGGAACCGAATGTATTTATTTAAATTTCTACCCACCCTTCCCCTGAGGCTCAAGTCAGCTTACATAATGAAACACACAAAATACAATAAAAATCCCTTTAAAAACCCACCCACCCCATGCCCGATCTCCAGCTGCCAAACACTTTCCCAAGAAGAAACGTCTTACACCAGCTCCAGAATACGCTCAGACTCAGGCTATGACAGACATCTTGGGAGAGGGAGTTTCACAACACTGGGGCAGCAACCGAGGACACCTCCCTGCAGGCTCTTGTCGTACGGACAAGATTGGCAGGTGGCACCGGCAAGAGAGCACTCCCAGCCAACCTCAGGCATCTCCGTGGAGCATGGTAGGAAAGGCACTCTTTCAGATATGTGGGGGCCAGGCTTTTTAGGGCTTTAAAGGTCAAAACCATCACCTTGAATTGTGCCTGGAAACCTATAAGAAGCTAGTGCAGACTGTAAAGCACAGGCATAGTGTGCTCACAGCGACCCGTCTCCAGGAGCTACACCAGCTGCAGCTTCGGAACAGTCACCAAGGGCAGCCCCCCGTAGTGAGCATTGCAGTAATGTAGCCTCGAGGTAATGATGCCATGGATGTTGGTGGCCAGAGTTGAATCAGAAAGTAGGGGCCGCAACCGCCTCACCAGATGGAGATGGGCCCTTTTCACACAGACACTCTAACACTGATAAAATGGGTGTTGCATTTTATTATACATGTTGCAGGGCACCCATAGAGCACACATGCAGCCCTGCAACATGTATAATAGAAATGTAACATCCATTTTATTAGTGTTAGACTGGATGTGTAAAAAGGGCCTCGGTGAAAATCAGTCCTGGCCTCTGCTGCAACCTGATGTCCTAGGCACAGCAAGGGGTCCGGAAACACTCTAAGACTGTGAACCTGGGTATCCAGAGGGAGCCAGACCCCTTCAATGACAGGGGTGCCAATCTCCTCCTACTCAGAGGGTCATCCAACCATCACCACTTCCGTATTGTCTGGATTCACCTTCAAGTGGCTCACCCTCATCCAGGTCCCAACCGCTACCAGGATAAGCCTACATGCTAGAATCAATTGTGCCCATTGTACCCAAACCTACCTACCATTGTACCTAGCCCTAAAACCATGACAGTTTTATCTATGAAAACTTCCTGGAGTATTTTACTTCTGTTTTCCTACTCGCATTTCAGGAAATGCTTTGTATACTGCAAACACTAGGGTTATCTAGTTGCAAATACTTGTTTACTTATCTAAGGCTACTGGCGAGTTATTAAAGGCTACAACTGTTGACTGCAATTAAACGTTGTTTCCTTGATACAGGCTTTACAATTCACTTACAAAATACACAAATTTCACTTCTTCTGTGGACTCTGAGTGCTAATCACCCCCTGTTGGTCTCTCTTCACAACTCTGCCCCTTCAAATTAGAATACATTACCTCAAAATACAGAGAGAAAAAGAAACAACTGCAAAAATGCATTGAGGAACTTTCCTCACTATCTTACTGATTTGTTCAGTCTTCTGTACAACCATCACCACCATACTTGGCTGGGTTCATCTACCCTCATCATGCTCCTATGGGTATTTTCAGAAGTGACGCTACCACGCTTAGCTACACTTTACCACACTTAACCCTACCCCATGGTCACAACCACCATCACTTCTGTTCAGTGGCTGCCAGATGTTCACCACGCTTTGCCCCGAACCGTGGTAGTAGTTACCACCAGTTGTGATCTCGAAAAATCACTGGGAACAGCCGATGGTGAGCGCTACCACAGTTCGGGGCAAAGTGTGGTAACATGTACTGGCATGTCTGCTCTGGGTATCAGCCTACCCTGGGGTCGGGTGGCAGCCGTTACCCTGGATTGGGTCTAAGCGTGGTAGCGTCACTTCTGAAAATACCCTATGTCTAATTTGGATCTGAGTAACTGCAAGTTCCCATTGAAGCAAGAGTTATCTGAAAACATTTAAGGTCAGTGGAAGATCCATTCAATGCTGGGATGTAGTATAGTATGTAGTATATAATTTGGGGTGTTTTTACACGAGACAGGTGGGGGTGGGGGTCTGCGGTCAGTGCGTGGGGCAGGGGCATCCTACTTGGGGGAGCGCTTCAAATGAGCTGCCCCATACATGGTCAGTCCACACACCGTCGACACCGTCCACGCATGGGGCACTCTGACTTTTTCCGGAGTCCCCCGTGTGTGGACAGGGTGGGTGGTGCATGGGTCACAGGAGCAGGCACCCCCACGTTCCGAATTCACACAAGGGCTCCCGCACGTGGATGGTGGGTGTCCATGCATGGGGGCGTCTTGTCTAAAAACACCCACTGTCTTATTGTAGGGGCGGGGTAACCTCTGGGCCAAATCTGGCCCACAGCTGTGTTTTTCTTTGGCCCCTTTCCAGTTCCTGGAGCTGGCTCGTGGATTCAGTCACTATCTTCAAGCACTGAAAGTGTGAGCTCAGGGGACGGGTGCAGAAATGAGGGCAAGAGATGGACCCATCACTTAGATCCATGATCTGGACTGTACTCACCCCTTCCTTTGCCCATCCTGAGCACACGCATGCCCCATAAGTACCCAGCCCCCAATTCCTACCTGGCCTGCAAAACCTGTACTCATTTTTTAAAGTGGCCAGAGGCAACAGAAGGGGGAAAGTTCCCATTCCTTATTATTAAGTCAGACAAGACATTTAAAAAGTGTTTTTACTAAAAATCAGGATTTAACTTTTATTGAGCACTTTACCAAGGGAAAATGATTTTAAATTTTTTTGTTAAAAACAACCTTTTGTGGGAAAATCTTTGTTTCAAATTAATTTTCCACTAGAAAAAAAAAATGTGGACACCTGAAAATGAACAATTTGGGCCCAGCAAAGAGAGGCAATAGGTGCACCGAGCACATGTCCGTGCAGCACATCTGACGTGAAGGGGATGTAGAGAGCTGGCTCCACCAGCAGAATCTCCATTTGCTTGTTCCTGACGGCACTGAGTCCCTTTGATGCCGTTGCTAAGCAGAGTCTGAATCTCACCTTCAGTGTTACAAGGAGAGTTCGCCCTAGGGCAGGGTTGTGGTGGGGGCAGAATTAAGGACATGATGATTTCAAATAGTATTACTTCCAAGCCTCAGTGGGCTGAGGAGTTAGTTTTATAGGTCATGCGCAGTGTGGATTTCTCCACTTCCCCATGCTCTGCTTTCAACCATTCTGATTACGGATGTGCGAACTCCAGTCGAACGGGAGATTTTTATCTGGGAATTTGCCAATTATTGTTAAAACCCACCTGCATCATTTGGCACCTATGCATCTGAGTTTCCAGAACTGAAATGGTGGAAGTGGGTTCAGGCTAGAAATTGGGCTGTGAGTGATATTCTTGTACTGTAGTAGCTATCAACATAACCTTTTAAAAAAGTGGTGTTTATCTCTCCAGTCTCTTTCTATTATTACTGTTATTATTGATTATTTATATAGCACCAGCAATGTGCGTGGGGCACCACAGAGTAATGTTTAGAGAGATGGCCCTGCGCTGAAGGGCTTCAATTCTAGGATGGATAGAGACCAGGGGTATTTTCAGACGTTACGGGCGGCCGGTTCACCACAGTGAACCACCAGGGGGGGTGAACAGCGCAACCACACCAGGGGATGGGAAAACGACCCAAACAGACGTGCCGGGAACGGGACCACGGGCCGGAACCGGGCCGCACCATCGCGGGCCGCGGCAGCACAACAGACATGCAGCCGAACCCCCGCCGGGCGCAAAACCCCCACAAGGCACCGGGCAGGGGCGGGACACAGACATGGCCGCCTGAGGGCAAACGAAGCCACAAGGCACACAAGGGAACGCCCACACAAGGGAAACGGGAAGGGAGGGGGGAAGAGCGAGAACAGGCTGACAGCCGGCTCACACAGCGGTCCCGCAGCGGGGCACAATGCACGGCCACACGCCCGGGCACACACACACACACACACACACACACACACACACCAGGGAAAGGCCGGGAAGGGGGGAAGGGGCGCCCGGAACACCCCACCCGGAACACCGGCAGGGAGGGGGGGGCACCACCACGGGGCAAGGCACAGACAGCAGCAACCCCCACCCCCACACCACCCCAGTCCAGTCCAGTCCAAGGAGGTGCCCCCACAGGAACAGAGGCAGTCTCGGGGGGGGGGGGCGGACCCCCGGAGCAAGGCACGTTGGGGGCCCCCAAAGCACAGCGAGGCCGGCGGAGGGGCGCCAGGAGGAGGAGGAAGGGGGCCCCACAGTCAAAGGCTGGCACAGGCAGGGCAGCCGGGTCCAGCGGTGCTCCTCCGCAGCACCAGCGACGCTCAGGCAGCACCCACGGAGTCACGGGGATGGAGGGGGCCCAGGACCACGGCCAGGGGCAGCAGCAAGCAGCGAGGCGGGCGGGAGCTCACCGAGGTGGGGTCCGCAGGTCGGGAGCGGCCAGCGGGGACCAGGCCCCCCCCCGGGCCGGGGCGGGAGCCCACACGGGGGCACCACGCGGGGGGGGGCAGGCCAGCGACGCGGGGCTCACGGGCCGCTGCCGGGGGCCCCGCTGGCCCCAGGGCCCGGGTGGCCCGCCCGGTGGACCAGGTGGGGCCAGTGCAGCATGCCCCGGCGGTACCCCTGCAAGGACATGTAGTGGGCGATCAGGTAGTAGGCCTCGAAGGGATCGGGCATGGTGAGGGCCAGCTGCACATCCACACGCGCCCACACCGCCAACAGGGATGACATCTCCACCGCGGAGGGCTCCGGCACACAGCAGGCAGCAGAAGGGGGCCACGGAAGATGCCCCAGCTCCAGAAGCCGCTGGAACGCCGCCCCACGGGTGCGCTGGTACCCACGGGCCCCGTGAACACAGGAGAAGTAGCTCACGGCCAAGGCAGGGCCACCCTCGGCCAGGCACTCCGAGTAGGCGCCCAGACCACACACCACCAGCGCTGACACGGTCTCCGAGGCGCTCCAGGGCACATGGGCGCACAGCACCTCCGGGATGCGCCCCTCGGGGAAACGAGCCAGCCCCAGGGCCTCCGCATGCAGCCGGCAATCACGGGCGCTCACCACATGGCCAAAGTAACGGAGCCCGGAGCTCAGGCTCTCGTAGGCACCTGCACGGCTCCCCGGCCCGGCCAGGAGCAGCTGCACGGCAGGGGTGTGCCACAGGTCGCACAGAGACATGGTCTCGCGGAAGGCCCAGATATGGGGGGCCCCTTGGGGGCCGGACAGCGGGAGCCCCATGGATGGGCAGCCAGCCATGGTCCAGCACAACAGGGAATGGGACACGGAGCCCGGAGGGCACACAGACTGCCCAGGGCCGGGAGAGGCTCGGCCCGGCCCCCGGGACAGGGAACACGGGCCCGCACCGCAACATTGTAGCACAACAGAGCGAGGCGTGGGGTGCGGGCCCGGCACAGCTGCAGAGAACAACAGCGAGCTCTCTGTCTGCCTAATCGCACCTTCAAGGCCATCCCGCTACAAACAGCGAGGGGAGGGGGCCCGGGGTGCTGGGGGCGGGAGCAGCCGGAACGCACCGGCACAGGGCGCGCGCAGGCCCGCGAGGCCGACCCCCGGGCGGAGCCACCAGCACCGGGCCGCCATAAGCGCTCCCAGCCCCCACCGGGGCCCCAGCACCATGGAGCGCGATAGGGCAGGTGGGAACTGGATGTTCCTCGCGCTCGCGGCTGAGTGGCACCGTGACCACACTGAGCAGCTGTGCCTCCTGACCGAGAGGGTGCACCTGGCCGTCCGCCTGCGCTATGTCCTGGCCCTGCGGGCTGGCGTGCGCCTCCGGGGCCAGCAGGCCCGCAGGAGAGTCCGTGCCCGGCTCAGGGCTCGGCGCCGGGCCTGGGGGGCGTGGCTGGCCGCCTGCCGGAGCCTCACCCGGCCCGCTGCGCTCCGAGGGGCCGCGAGGCGGTTCCGCTGGGCAACGCAGACCCTCCGCCGGGCAGCGCTGCTGGCTATGCCCATAGCGCGGAGCCTATGGGTCACGGAGCGGCCCCAGGCCTGGTGGGAGCGGGCCCAGGCCCACTGGGGGGAGGCCGAGTGGGGGTCCCACTTCCGGATGGGCAAGGCCACCCTGCTGCGCCTAGCGGAGCTCCTCACGCCCTGGCTGGAGCGGCAGCACACCTCCATGCGGGAGCCCATCCCCATGGTCCAGCGGGTGGCCATAGGGGTCTGGGCCCTCGCAACGCCCGACTCCTGCCGCTCCGTGTCCCAGCACTTCGGGGTGGGGCTCAGCACGGTCGCCTGCATCGTGCGGGATGTGTGCGAGGCTGTGGAGGGCGTGCTCCTCGACAGGACCATCCAGCTCCTGGACCAGGGCGCTGTGATGGCTGGCTTCGCGGCCGGGGGCTTCCCGAACTGCATCGGAGCCGTGGACGGCACACACATCGAGATCCTGCGCCCGGCCGCGGGGGAGGCCCTGGAGTATGTGAACCGGCACGGATACTACTCCCTGCACCTGCAGGGGGTGGTGGACCACCGGGCCCGCTTCATAGACATCTACACGGGCAACTCCGGCCGGAGTCACGACGCCAGGATCATGACCATCTCCCCCTTCTATGCCCGCATGTACCGGGGGGACTTCGCGGACATGGGCATGAGGTGGATCGAGGGTGTTCCCATGCCCCCCTGCATCCTGGGGGACCCCGCCTACCCCCTGACCCGCTGGCTGATGAAGGTCTACCCTGTCCCGAGCACCCCTGCGGAGCAGGTATACAATACCCGCCTGTGTGCGAGCCGGACCGTGGTGGAGCGTGCCTTCGGGGCCCTGAAGCAGCGCTGGAGGAGTATAGCTGGCCGCCTGGACTTCACCGTCCCCACCTCCGCCCTGGTGATCGGTGCCTGCTGCGTTCTGCACAATGTGTGCGAGACCGAGGGGGCGGCCCTGGAGTACCCCGAGCCCCACCGGCCCCCCGGTCCTGTTCCCCTGTACGTGAACGCAGGGAACCCCCGGGAGTACCGGTATGCCAAAAGGATCCGGAACGCCCTTGCAACCCACATCGCCCGGGGGGGCCCGCTGTGAGGGCCTTCCCGCCCCTGGGGGCCCCACCCCCCGTTCCGTGCCCATGCCCCTGTACACGCGGTCCCACAGCCCTGTCCCCCCCACAAACGGGCCGGGGACAACTGTCTCTTTACAACACTTTATTGCCCACACAGTTCACACAATCACCCTGTGCCCCCTCCCCACCCCCGTGCCCGTGACCCCGTCCACCACCCGCCCTCATGTGGCCCTCCCCCTCCCCCCCCTTCCCACCATCCCCCCGCGTTTCCTGGGCCGACCCCTCGTGCGGCCGCTTGGGCCCACCGAGCTCTGGGAGCTCCCCTCCCCCCCACTGTCCGTGTCCCCTGCCGTGTCCTGGGCCGGTCCCGGCCCCGGCAGGGGGCCGGGCGGCGGATGGGCAGCTGTGCCCGGTGCCCCGGTCGCGCCCCGGGGGGGCTGGACCCTCCGGAGGCCCGGGGGCACTGGGAGGCGCATGCGAGGGCCCTGGGGCCGGGGGGGCGCCAGGGGCGGCAGGGCTGGGCCCGGGGGCGCCGAGGGGCCCGGCATGGGGACCTGGGCGGGCAGGGCGCCCGGAGGTGCGCCGGCCATCACGTAGGCACACATGGTGCCCGCATGCAGGAGCAGGGAGGTCCCAATGTCGTGGGACCTGTCCATCTTTGCACTGTGCTCCCGCACCATGCCCTGTATGTCCTGCCGGAGGCCCCTGAGCAGCCCCTGCTGCCGCTGGTGCTCCCGGCGCTCCCGCCTCCGCTCCAGGCGCACCTCCGCCTCCAGCCGGCGGTCTGTCTCCAGGGCCTTCTCCATGGACCGCTCTATGGCCGCCTCCATGCGGTCCACGGAGGCGATCATGCGCTCCCCCTGTTCCTCCGCCCTGCGGACGATGTCCTCCGCTTGCTCCTCCCTGCGCCTGCGGACCCGCGCCCGGTACTCCCGCATCCGCTGGGCTGGGGCCGCGGCCGGCGGAGGCGCCGCGCGCGGGGGCTGCCCTGTGGAAATGGGCGGGTGGGTCAGTGCAGGGCCCTGTCCCCTAGCGGGGTCGGGTCCCGGGGCCCCCTGCCCCCCCTCCCCCACTGAGGCCGGAGGCCCCCCTGGGCTGGCGCCCGGGGGGCCCTCCCGCCATCCCAGCCCTCCCGCCTTACCTGGGTCCGGCACCTGCTCTCCTGTGCCCTCCGCGGGGGCCTGCACCGTCTCGCTGGCCCGGTCCTGGGGCTCCCCATGTCCTGCGGGCGGGAGAGGGGGGAGCGGGTGAAGGGGGCTGGTTGTGGCCCCTGCAGCAGGGCCCCCACCCCCGCCCCTGCCACCGGCCCCCTGGTCGTGCCCCCCCCTGCCCTGGGGGCCCGCTTACCCTCTATGTCCGTCTCCGAGCCTTCGGAGCCCGGCGCCTCACCCTGGGAGTGCTCCCCCTGGGACCACTGGCTGAGGGTGGTGAAGGTGCCGACCTCCGACTCCGCCTGGCCGGCCCGGCGTTGGGATGTCTCCGGGCTGCTGCTGGGGGGGGGCCTTGGGGCTTCTGCGGGTCCCGGGTGGTCCTCCTGGGGGTGGGGGTCCCCTGAGCTCGTGTCTACCGGGCGGGCGGCGAGGGGAGGGGGTACCTCGGCCTGCTCCCTGCCCTGGACCACAGCGCTGCCCACGAGGCGTGGGGCAACTATGGAGCCCTTCATGTGAAGGATGCGGTCCAGGGCATCGTAGTAGGGGGCGGTGCGGGCCCCGTGCCCGGAGCGGCTGTTGTTGTCCTTGAGGGCCTTGTACCCCCTCTTGAGCTCCTTGGCCTTGGAGCGACACTGGTTGACTGTGCGCTCGTGCCCCGCCGCCTCCATGTCGCGCACGATGTCCCGGTAGACGTGCTCGTTCCGCTGGTTGATTGCGAGCTCCAGCTGGTACTCGAGGGTCCCCCATATCCGGATGAAGTCCCGGGTCTCCTGGAGGCCCCACTGGCCCCCTCTGTGGTAGGCCTTCCTCCGGCTGGGCCCCTGCTCTTCCTCCTCCTGGTCCAGCTCTTGCTGCACCTGCACCTGCTCCTCCTCCACCTCCTCCTGGGGGTGCGCCTCCGGGCGCGCGGGGCCGGCCTCGTCCTGGGGCTCGTCCGCCCGGGCCGACTTTCGTGTCTGGGGGGGGAAAGGGGGTGAGTGGTTGCTGGGTGGGGGTGTGGCCCCTCTCGGGGGCCCCCTGCCCCCCTGCCTTCCGCCCGGGGTCCCCCCGGCCCCCCCCACAGGGGGTTCACCCGTGCCCCCTGTTCCCCTCCCGTTGGGTGCCCTTACCCTTTTCCTGGGTGCCTCCTGTGGGCCCGTTCCGGCCGCTGTCCCCGGGGCGGCACGACCCGGCTTCAGCTGTGGGTGTTGTTCCCGGGCCGCCTCCCTGGTCGGGTGCTCCCGTGTGCCCCCTTCCTGCGCCTGTGCCCCCTCCGCCTGCATCGCTGGGCCTGCCTGTACCTCCTCCGCCGCCTGTCCCGCCGCTGTCGCTGTCTCTGCCTCCGCTCTCTTCCGCTTCCCTCCTCGCTCCATCCCGCCACGCTTGCTTGCTGCTGCTCTCGCTTTAAATCTCCCTCCGGTGGTTGTGTTGCTGCTGGTTGCCTGGCAGCGACGCTGCGTGCCTTGTCCCCGGCTGGGGCTCGTTTTGTTTGGTTCCACTCGAGGTTTGGCGTCCAGACGTTACTTTTCCTTGGTTCCCTGTGGGGGTTCGTTTGACCACGCTTCCCGGGACCTTCCCCCGGCTAGCCCGGGAAGCGTGGTTGGACCCGACCCCATGTGGGTATTGAGCGTGATGAACATCTGGCGCACGCCGTTCAGACGTTCAGGGCCCTTTGGCCCCACGGGGGGGTTGACCGTGGTTCAGTGTGGTTGAGCGTGATCTCGTAACGTCTGAAATCACCCCAGGAGGGTGCAGGGGAGAAAGGACACATAGGGAGAGAGAGTGGGTGAAAACAAATGAGATAGGGGTGAGCCGGATTTCTGCCCTGCCTCCGGGAGGGCCACTGCAGCCATCACATTTGGGGCTGGCAGGGAGGGCAGTTCAAATGAGCATCCCTCCCCATGAGGAAATCTGGTACGGGGGTGTCTGCCATCACAAGTTGCTCCATGTCACAGGTTGGTCAAGGAGCTGTTTACATAGGCCAGAACTCCTGGACTTCTGCTGTGCAGCTCCAGGAGGAACTGCCATGAAACAGCTGATCAGGGGGGTCCAGAGGACCCCCCCCCGCTGATCAGCTGTTTGGTGGCCAGTGTGGGTGAACACAATCCTCCTCCCCCCACCCCTGATCAGCTGTAGCCCACAATGTATCACTGGCCGTCTCTGGCCAGTGCATTGAATAGCAGTGGGCAAACATCTGGCAGCCACCAAACTGATGGGCAGGTGACTCACGAGCTATTGTGGGCTACTCTCTTGTTTGTTTTCACCCAGTGATACATTCATGAAGTTGAGAAGTTGAAGGGAACGTGCTTAGCTTAGTTACAAGGAAAGGTGAAGGAGCTGGAAAGATAAGATGGCATAAGGAGAAGCATCAATAAGCATCTATCAGCTAGGAAAGCCAGATGGAAGAGGTAGGTTTTTAAGGAGAGATTTGAAGGCCAGACGGGAACAGGATGAATATGCTCAGGGAGGGAGTTCCAGGCATGGGGGCAGCAACGGCAAAGGGGTGAAGACAACTTAGGAAGCAGGAGACTCTGGGGCAGGGGTTGAGGATGGACTCAAACAATGGGTGTTTTCAAACGTGATGCTGCCCTGTTCGGCCTGCTCTGGGCCAGCACCAAACCCGCAGGTCTGTTCTGAGCCCGCCAGATGTGGGCCCAGTTCAGACCCCAATGGGGTAGGTGGCTGGACCAGAAAAGTGGGCCTGGAAGGAACCGGGCCCACAATGCAGACCCAGGAGCCGCCCAGGCAGGCCAGAGCAAGCCGAACTGGGTGGGTGCATCTGTTTTTACACCCACCCAGCCTGGTGTGCGGGGTTGCCATGGCAGCCAGCCATGGCTGCCTCTTATTGGTGGCCATGGCTGCCCATCATGGCTGCCCAGGGCAGGGGTGCTGGCTGCAAGCCGGGGGCGGAGCCGATCAGCCACGCATTGCTCCCCATTCCCACTTCCCGGCCAGGTCAGGCCCACAGGAACGTGTGTAACGTTCCCCAAGCTGACCCAGCTGTGGGTGTGTCCCCCCATCCCCACCCCGCCTGAGAGTTTGGTAACACCCAATGTGGCACTTAGCCTCAAAGTTCAGTCAGTCTTCCAAACATTCTGCAAAAGCACCATTTTGTAGTTCTGCTCTGTCCCTAGCTATCAATGGACCTACTGAGCCAAAAACCACACAGCCTGGAGTCACAGCTAATACACAGCCTGCAAAGCCACAAGCCCTGGTTTATTCCATCTTCTACTAGGCCATGCAGGATTTGTGGGAGATAAGCACCTTGACCTACAAACCTGGAAGTTCTTAGCATTAGGGCTCAGCACTCATCTTGTTCCAACCTAAACAATCTCGAATGCAAGCATGTAGGAAATGCACAGGGGCTGCCGCGCAGGGAGAGAATCCGTTATCTGGGGAATGGTCAGTGATCTAGCCTATAATAACTATAAAGCTGGGTTAGAAATGAGGACTTCCCTTCCACTCAGCTGCCTGCAGGTAAAAACGTGCTGTGGGTGACAGAGAAAGGAGCCTCGGGCTAGACAAAATCGAAGGGAAAAGGGAAAGCATCCATGTGCCAATAATGGTATGGAGAGCCAGGAAAGCCTAGTCCCGTGGTTCTAAAACTGTTTAAACCATGGATGGGAAACCTCAGGCCCTGGGGCCAAATGTGGCTCATGGCTAGTTTTTATGTGGCCCCTTTCCAGTTCTTGGATCTGGCTTGTGGATTCAGTGCCTGCCCTCAAGCAATGAGTAAGCTCAGGGGAACGGGGCAGAGATGAGGGCATGCACATCAAGGTAAGGAATGGATCCAGGGCAGAGATCCATGGTCTGTAGAGTGGCCAAATATGCACATTTTAGAGGACACTTATGAGAAATACAGGTTTCAGGGCTGCAGTGGCTCCATGCAACCCTGCAACCTGTATTTTTCATAAATGTCCTCTAAAATTTGCATAGCTGGCACCCTAATGGTCTGGAACCTCCTATTCTTTCCTCTGCCCTGAGTACACCCCTTAAGCACCCCCACTCCAAATTCCATGTGGACCTCAGAGCCTCTGCTAATTTTCAAAGTGGCTCTGGGAGGGGACGTTCCCTACCCATGTTTTAAACCATGCCCCCCTATTTCCTCTTGTCTGCGGTAGCTGAAGCCTCCACCTCTCACATACATACATAGCTTCCTCTCCCTTCCCACACTCCCATTGTTTCTCCTCTGACTCTCTCTTCCCCTTGCTACCCCACCATTTTGTATATTCACCTTAGGTCCATCAGAGTGGAGCTAGGAATTTCAATTTGCCAGCTGTGCTCCTTCCCACCCCTTCACTACCCCTTGTGAATATATCCTGCCCCTCCACACCAAACGCCAGTTTGAGAACCATTGGCTTAGTAGATAAGGCATTGACTTGGACTGAGGAGAACAAGGTTCCAATCCTTCTTTGGCCATGAGCTCAGTGGGTGGCCTTGGGTACGTAGTTATCTCTCAGCCTCAGTTCCCCATCTGTAAAGTGGAAATAATAATGCAACACCTCACAGGGTTGTTGTGAGGGTGAATTAGATGAGAATTTTAAACCACTTTGAACACAGAAAACGCTATAGAAATTATTAATAATATATATGTGTGTGCAAAGGGTTATTTTAGGTGCAGTTGGATTGTAAAGATCTACTAGGAAGTCATAGCTGCCAAATTTGCTGTTCTAATTTCAAATCATTTCCTTTGATGCTGAAGAATACCCTATGCAGAGTCACACTAGAAAACCCGAACCCTTCTGCCAACCAGTCCATGACCAACACCTGAAGTCCATGTTCATGACCAGCCAGTCCATAACCAATACCAAAGTTATCTACCCACCAGGAAAAAAAATAATCGGGCTCATAACGTAAGCACACCACCACATGGATTTGCCATGTACACGGACTTCCCTATGAAAAGCAATGGAAAGGCACATGTTGCAGGTCACATATGGAATACATTCAGCAAGGGGCCATCTTGGCTCCATTATTCAAGGATGGAAAACCTCCAGCCCATAAACCAAATCCAGCCTGTGGCTGGTTTTTATTAGGTCCCTTTCCAGTTCATGAATCTGGCCCTTAGAAAGGACCCAGCCATACCACGGGGCATCCCAGAGAGATCTCCCCGGGGCCTTTCTGGGCAACCCGGAGAGATCGCCCCGGGGCCTTTCTGGGCAACCCGGAGAGATCGCCCCGGGGCCTTTCTGGGCAACCCGGAGAGATCGCCCCGGGGCCTTTCTGGGCAACCCGGAGAGATCACCCCAGGCCCTTTCTGGGCAACCCGGAGAGATCGCCCCGGGGCCTTTCTGGGAAACCCGGAGAGATCGCCTCGGGCCCTTCCTGGGCAACCCGGAGAGATCGTCCTGGGCCCTTTATGGGCAATGCAGGGAGATCACCCCAGGCCCTTCCTGGACAATGCGGAGAGATCGCCCCAGGCCCTTCCTGGGCAACGTGAAGAGATTGCCTCAGACCCTTTCTGGGCACCCTGCAGAGACTCCTACTTTCACCAGAGCAGAATGTAGGGCTCCAAACACAACCAACTTTAGAGCTCCTCAGAGGATGTCCCCAAGGGGTGGGGCCACCAGGGGGCTCAACATTTTATCTTTGCCCTGGGCCCCACAAGTTGTAAGGCCGGACTTGCCTGTAGATCCACTTCCTATATCTCTCCTGGCCTTTTCCATCTCTTTCTCTAGTTCCTTGCCCCTGCAGGCTACTTACTAATGCTCCTTCTCCCATCCTTCATTCAAGATCCCCTTCTCCCCTGTAAATAAGATAAGCACGTGCACATATGACCTCATAACTGTTGAGGCACTGAGGACGGCAAAGAAGGAATTCTTTGCTGCCGTCATAGCATCTGCAAAGTCACGCCCAGCAGAGCTATTTCAGGTGGTTCGGGGGCTGGTTAGTCCAGCCTCCCTCTGCCTGGATGGGGACTTCTCCTAGGCCCGCTGTAAGCAATTTTTCACCTACTTCGCAGACAAGATTGCTCAGATCCAGAGCGATTTTGACACTGGATTGAAGGCAGAAAGTGAGGAGCGTGAGGTTGCGGAGGCCCTGTCTGGTCCATCTTCTAGGGTTGAGTATCAGGAAGTGACTCCAGGCGATGCGGCAGATGTCCTGGGGTCTGTTAGGGCCACCAGTTGTCAACTCAATCCGTACCCGTCCTGGTTGGTGAAAGCCTCCAGGGAGACACTAGGGACGGTGCTGGCTGTTGGAAATGCAAGGACTGTGAGATCATTGCATCCATTTGCCCAATGCAGAGTTTACAGAGGAGTGTGAGTAGCTAATCATCAATAAGCAG
>QEPC01007265.1:816948-841706 GCA_003113815.1 Sphenodon punctatus
GCTATCTAGATGCCCTTGGAGCTGGATCGTGACTTCGCAGACGCTATGAGGACAGCAAGGAACTCCTTGCACCTTACAGTTACGTAATGCCCTATTTATTAGGTCACGCATTTGGCAGGCAAGGATAGGGCCTGGGATGCTGTTTTTGAAATGGGATTTTTAATATACAGTTTGGGTTTAAAATTGGTTTTATCTTGTTTATATTTTTATATATGCTTTGTTACCTACCCTTCAGAGAAAGGCGGACTTTAAATCAAAATAAATAACCCGCTCACACTGTTATAAGAAAAACCAGCACAAATAGAAAAATGTGGTGTTTCCGTACTGGTGCGTCCATTGCATTAAGGAAATGCACTGTGAAAGAGCATTACCCATCTGTATGTCAACGAGGTGCTGCGCATCTGTTCATCACATAGCAACGACCATTGGTGGAAGCATCTTTCTAGCAACAGAAGTGTCTCTCTCTGACAGTCGCACTAAGTGATGCAAATGAGGATTAATTAATGTTTTCCTGCAGTCGTGTTGGCAATGATGGTGCTGTATTCATGTCATTTAATTTCTATTGACAGAGCTGCTAATGAAATTGCATGCAGATGGGTGTTGCTTTTAGCAGGCTAGTTCTTTTGCAGAAGTCATACATTTGACTGGGAGTTGGACTTGTGCATGGCTGGAAATGTGATGTAATGTGAGACCAGAGAGACGAAGGAAGGCACTGGCTGGCTGCTGGAGCCAAATCCATAACTTGCCTTCTCTAACCTCCTTGCTTAGTACTTCAAAAGGTTGGTCATAAGTATAAGTTGAGTTCAGAGTCAGTATTTTCAGTAACGGTTAAACTATGTGTTTAATTAATTCAATTTTTCTCCCACCCTAAACCAAGGGCCCCAAACCCTATCCCCACCTGCCAAATGTCTGGCCAAATAGAAAAATCTTACATTGCCTCCAGAAGATAAAGAGTCTTGGGCTTAGATGAACCTGAAGTGGGAGGGAGTTACATAATTGTGGGACAGCCACCGAGATCGTCTCTCTATGCACCCTCAATGGGCTGATGGTACATGTAAGAGCGCACTCCCAGCTGACCTCAGGGGCCATGATGGGACATAAGCTGCTCCATAGTATATGAAGGGGGAAGAAGATTTTAAAAATTCTTTGAATTTAACCTAGTTGAACAATCCCCAAATGAAAAACCCCAGCTGGAGGATATGCCCCAAGGCCAGCATCTCCAGGGGTGATCTGACCAAGATGGAAGGCGGGGGAAATCCCATCTACCCACACCTGCTCCCTTGCCTCTGTGAATGCGAGTCTCCCCTTTGATTCTACAGTAAAAGCTTTCTGTCGTGTCTGAGGAAATCATTCCATGATCCTAGTCAGTCTAGGGGGGTGCCCTTTGCTGGTGGCAGATCCAGAGACTGGTTGCTCCCAGGTTTTGCACAGGTTCAGAGCTAAGAAGACTGCATCACTTTTCTGATGCACCCTGGACATTGGGACACAACATTGACAAAGCATATGGGTTCTGTGTTGTGGGGTGCCTGGGAAGTCCCTACACCTGTTGATAGGCTTCGTTGCTCTATTGGCTGAGCATGATTTTACAATATCTCATCTGCCTCAGCAGTGTCTGGTATTTTAGTGAGGGTTATCGGAGATTCTTGGAGAATTTGTCTGCTTAGTTTGGCTGATAAGCATCCTTGTATTATCTGCCCTCTTCAAATCTGGTTCTCCTCCAAGATGATACCTCCAAGATGATAACGGCTCAGGGGTGTCCCACATGTACTACTATACTTTCACTTTACAAGGGAAAAGATACCCTTTTAAGTGTACCAACCCTGGAAGAGCTCTGAAAGTCAATTTGGATTTTTGTCCTTCTGACAGATGATCTCCAGCAGTAACGGCTCTGCTGCCCATATTATTAATGGCCAAATTAGCCCATCAGTTACACCTGTGCAAACTTATTGCCATCAAGAGGACTGAAACTGATTCAATCTGAGTGAGTAATAGCACAGTGTAGGACAGAAACTAGCTGCCTTGCCAGTGCATGACCAAGGAGAGTAAAAGGTAGAAAAGATTTATTTTTGTTAGCAGAAATAACTTGGAACAGATCCAAGGAGCAAGCATAAGCCCTGATCCTGTGCTGGGCTTTGTATTAGAACAGAAACAGTTATTCGTGGGAATATCGGTAACCATCAGATTCATGGTAACCAGACCTATACAGTAACGATTGGTTACCAATGGTAACTGTGGCAGGGAGCAGCATAATAAGGCTGTGGTGCCTTTAAGGGAGGTTGATGAAGGCAGAAGCCATGCCCCTCCCTGCAGTATATAAGACAAGAAGCAGGAAGTAGAAGCTCAGAAGTCTTCTGGGTGCTGAAGAGGCAACATTTGTCAGAGAGCTGAGGCTTGATGGTGAGCCTGGATTCTGGAGATAAGAAGTGAGCAAGTGGTTATAAGCCAGCCAGAGGTCTGCTACCTGGTTGGGCCTAGCCTGCATATAAAGTCTTTTGTATATAGAGGCTATTGTGGAGACCAGAACCTAAGATGGAGAACTGTATTATGTGAATAAACTGAAATGCTAATTCCCTGAAGCTTTGCAAGTGACTTGGTACTGATCCTGTGAGTACTCAACCCCTGGCAAGCTCATGCCTGCCATAGTAACCAATTGGAAATAAGCAGTTTAACCAATTATGAATATTAGTGACTTTTTGTTGTTTACTATGTTGCCATTTTGCCTTCATTGTGCTGTTACTGGCTTGTTCTGTTTAGTGATAATTCCTTGCTGCCCTGACCTGGTTTTGAGCTTAATGTGATTTGCCATTGGATACCTGGTTATCCAAGCCATTCAGCTTATGGAACATCAGTTAACTGATAACAGTACTAGCCCCCACCCCAACATCTATGCAGTCCTTGGAGCTTGTACTAATTTTCAAGTTGACCCCTGGGAGGAAAAAGGTTCCCCGCCTCTGATCTATGCCTTTGGTTCCATTTGCTTGTTTTATAAGTGGTTTGGGGGGTGTTTAATCTTTATTTTGGACAGTACTACTTGACATCAGTATTGCCAGACTCAAGTGTTCAAAAACCACAAGTCATGCCCCATAAAATCCAAAATTAAATTTTGGCATTCTTTTTAATTGGATTCTATGTTACAGCTGGATCTCTTTAAATTTTCCTACATGAACCCAGTACCTACAACTTTTCTTTTTGTTTTAAAGAAAGCTGAGATTGTTACTCATTCACATAAATGAGATGGGGCATTCAGAGTGGCATTTGGCATCACTGGGATATTCTTTTTTAAGAAATGCTGGTGGAGAAAATACAAAAGGGAAATCTACAGAGGAATTCCTGCTCCTTAGGCATGCGTAGCTGCCAACAGAACTATGTACGACGCGTATTAGCGGTTGCAGAATCGGTTTTACAGAGGACAATAGGATTCCTCTTATTGCAATGAATGATTTAGCAGGAGGCTACTACCATCACAAATTGGCATGTGCTTTAATGTCCTGTTAATTTAAACATTTAAATAACATTTTACTTTTAAAAGCAAACATTGCACCTCCCTGCACACAAATAAACGTCCCTCTTCTCCTTGGAGCCAGGTAAATCAATGTCCAGGCATGGCAGATGATTTAGCCACTGGCGCCCACCCACAACCACAACAAGATTACCCTAGAAAAAAGGAGTGCTATTAAAAGAGGCAACTGCAGCTATAATTTTGTTATGGGATATGATGATATTTAAAAGCCTTTTAAAAGCAGGTTTTATTTTTTACCCCTTCCTTTGAGCTGCCACTCTTTCCTATAAAGCTGGATCACTTCCTACCCAGTATGTTTAGCAAGGTCAAGACACAAGACTCATCAGTCTGTTAGTCCCAACAGCTATTTGATGCTTCTACTTTGCCAAGGATGCTCCTGTACAAATATCGGGGTGGATTCTGCACCCAGGACTGAAACGGAGGATTCCACCCCCTCCCCCCTTTCTAGCTATAATATTAACCTCTAATTATTGTGAAAAACAACACAACCTATCCTATCCGGACATGTCAGGGGAACAAACTGTTTGGTACTTTATTTAAGACATGATTTATGTCCATGGGTCAGAGTGCTGACCTAGGGTAAGTCTTGGCAGAATTAGTTTCTGAGCTAACCAACACCCAGCCATTAGCACAGGCACATCTCCCAACATCCCCTATTTGGGAGGGACAGGCCCTCTTTGGGGACTGAATCCCACCATCCCTCTTTCAAGAGAGAGAGACACACAAATAGGGTATTCAAACTTCAAATACCCATTTCCTGCTTGCCTCCCAGGAAAAGTGCTTGAGAGGACAATGAGGAGGGTGGCAAATGTAACCCTGATATTTTAAAAGAGATCCAGAGGTGATCCTGGAAACTACAGACCAGTAAGCTTGACGTCTGCGCTGGGCAAAATGGTGGAAACCATCATTAAGGACAGAATTACAGGGCATGTTGACAAACATGGCTTAATGGGGAAGAGTCAACACGGATTTAGTAAAGGTAAGTCATGCCTCACTAACCTGTTGGAATTCTTTGAGGGTGTAAATAAGCATGTGGACAAGGGAGACCCAGTAGATATAGTGTACCTGGATTTCCAGAAAGCATTTGATAAGGTCCCTCATGAGAGACTCTTGAGAAAATTAAAAAGTCATGGGATAGGAGGTAGTGTCTTACTATGGATCAGAAACTGGTTAAAAGATAGAAAGCAAAGGGTAGGACTAAATGGTCAGTTTTCACAATGGAGAGATGTAAAAAGTGGTGTGCCTCAGGGATCTGTATTGGGACCGGTGCTGTTTAATGTATTCATTAATGATTTGGAAAAGGGTGTTAAGAGTGAGGTGATCAAATTTGCAGACGACACCAAGTTATTCAAGGTAGTTAAAACACGAGCAGACTGTGAGGAACTGCAACAGGATCTTACGACACTGGGTGCCTGGGCATCTAAATGGCAAATGAGATTTAATGTGGACAAGTGCAAAGTGATGCACGTAGGGAAAAATAATCCAAACTATGCGTACACAATGCTGGGTACTAAGCTAGGAGTTACCACTCAGGAAAAGGATCTGGGGGTGGTTGTGGACAATACAATGAAATCCACAGCGCAGTGCGCAGCAGCAGTCAAAAAAGCAAACAGAATGTTAGGAATTATTCGGAAGGGGATAGAGAATAAAACTGAGGATGTCATAATGCCTCTATACAAATCAATGGTGCGACCGCACCTCGAATATTGTGTGCAGTTCTGGTCGCCCCATCTCAAAAAAGACATAGCTGAACTAGAAAAGGTACAGAGAAGGGCAACAAAAATGATCAAGGGCATGGAAGGGCTCCCGTATGAGGAGAGGCTTGGTAGGTTGGGGCTCTTCAGTTTGGAGAAGAGACGACTGAGAGGAGATATGATAGAGGTCTATAAAATCATGAGTGGTGTGGAACTAATAAACAAGGAGCAGTTATTTACCCTCTCAGCTAGTACTAGAACTAGGGGACACTCCATGAAACTCATGGGTGGCAAGTTTAAAACAAATAAAAGAAAATATTTTTTCACTCAGCGTATAATTGGGTTGTGGAATCTACTGCCAGAGGCTGTGGTAAGGGCCAGTACTATAGCTGAGTTTAAAAGAGGTTTGGACAAGTTTCTGGAAGATAGGTCCATTAGCAGCTATTAGCCAGACAGGATCAGGGAACATGACGGGAGCTGGGGGAAAACAACAGGGAATGGATCCCCCATTGTGACCTCTTGGGTGCTTCTCCCAAGCCACTGTGATTGGCCATTGTCGGAGACAGGATGCTGGACTAGATGGACCATTGGTCTGACCCAGTATGGCACTTATGTTATGATGGGTGAGAAGCAGAAGAGCCTATGTCCCGCTTTATGCACTTGGAATGTTGGGAGGTGTGCAGTCGTGCACATCCATGTGTGTGAGGGGGTGGAGCTTATTTACAGAGGCAGAATTTACTGATTGAGGGGGCGGAGCTTGTCCCCCTGGCTGCTGGAAATGTTGGAAGGTTTGTACTTATGGCTAAAAATGAAATTCCTAAAAAATAGGAATGCCCCGAGGCTTGGGGTGAAGTCATACGTAACTCTGCTAACTCTGATGTCTGCAGGGCCGAAGAAGCTGTATAATCTGCCCCAGATGCTCCCTGGATTGTTGTTGCATGTGAGGTGAGGCACTATGATTTCCAGCCCCACTTTAAACTTGGATCTGATGAATACATCAGATCTAAACATCTGACCCAAGTTTAAAGCGGGGCTGGAAATCAGAGTGCCTCACTCACAGGCAACAGCTTTCCGGGGATCATCTGAGCCTGATTATATGGCTTCCAGGGCCCCGCAGACAACTGAGTTACATGCGAGTTCCCCTGCAGAAGGAACAGACTGATTTTTACAAGAGCAGAAGTTCCTAGAGGCAGCTTCCAGGGGATACTAGTGAGGGTGAAGAAGGTAGAGAGACCTCTGGGAATAGATTGTGAATGAGAAGGGTCTGGTAGCTGAGGTTTCCTGTAAAGGAGAAGGCAGTGTAAGCAGAGTCATCTGACAGAAAACGGGTGTCTGTTTGTGAGTAAATCAGTGATGGACAAAGTAATGGGACTCATCCTGTAGGTACTCACCCTCCCAGAGTATCAACCTGATACAGTCCTTCAGAAGTGGAATGGAGGACAGAATGGGTAATTTCAGACGTGACGGGCCCTTCGGCCCACCACGCTGAACCACGGTTCGGGATTCATTTCGGATCCCAGGCAGGAATCTGCCCAGCCGTCCTTTAGATGTGCCGGCAGATTCCTATAGGGGATTAGGGAGGGGGCGGGGCTGCGCAACGCAACATGTGCCAGCATAACCCTGTCCTCCAGTGCTCCCCTGGCCGCCCGCCCTCTGGGAGATGGGTGGGCACAGCGGCCAATCCGCCCACTGCACCCGATCCCGCATCGTAGTCTGGGCCACGATCTGGAATCGGCCAAAGTAATAGACGTTACTTTTGGCTGATTCCGGATCGTGGTCCAGCTAACCATGATTCTGGACCTCTGGGCGGCTGGAGGTTCAGAATTGTGGTCAAAATGATTCCCGCCGGAGGTTCACCGTGGTGAACATCTGGCAGAAATCATTCAGACGTTACGGGACTTTTGATCACCACAGGGAATTCACTGTGGTTGACCGTGGTTTCATAACATCGGAAATTATCCAACATGCCCAGAACACAGAAGGGTCTGTATAGCAATTCTACGTTCTTCCAAGCCCTGTGCCAGAGCTGAAGCCTCTACTTTATTTTATTTTTATTTATTTATATGCTGCCCTTCAGCTTACAATATTTGTTTAAAAGACATCACCACATAATACATTCTGCACCTCTGAATACTCCATCACCCATCCCTCCCATTCCTCCAACTCTCACTTGGGGTGATTTCAGATGTGCCGGCCTCCTGTCTTGACACGGCGCGTGGTCAACTCTTCATCCCCCTCCGGAATCAGGCTGGCCGGTCAACAGATATGCTGGCTGATTCAGGAGGCGGATCGGGGGAGGGGCCATGTGGCGCAATGTGCAGCCGCACATCCCCGGCCGCCTGCCCACCCCAGACGGGCGGGCGCAACGGCCAATATACCCGCTGCACCCAATTCCATTCTGAGGTCTGGGCCACGGCCCGGAATCGCCGGTGGTAACAGACGTTGCCGTCCACCGATTCCGGACCATGGTCCAGCTGACCAAGCTTCCGGACCTCCAGGCGGTCGGAGGTCTGAAAGTATGGTCAAAGAGATGGGGTGACCATCTGGCGGGAATCTCTTTTGGGCCCAACAGACATTACTGTACCATGGCCACCACGGGGGGTTCACCGTGATTGACCATGTTATCGTAATGTCTGAAATTACCCTTAGAGGAATTTGCTTCCCTAGCCTAGGGCCCCCCATCTTACAGAGCAGCCATAGCTAAACCGAGGAGCTTCTTAACCTGCCCCACCCCCATACACTCCCCTGTCTCTCACCTGCCTAAATTATGTTGCACACCCATGCCTCCCCCTCTCACAACATATCCCCATAAAACACAATACATATATCCCCCTAAAATCCTAAAGGGTGAAAAGCTAATGGATTCAAGAGCTCCAAAGTTCAGAGATGGATTTTAAATTTCAGTTTCTTAGCAGGTCAGCTTAAATTGTAACCATTTAAAAGCACTTTGCTGGTGTGTAAATGTACGCCTAGCAAAGGACATTTGGTTCAAAATGCAATTGGACTAGAACAAAGAAACATATAGAAGAATGATATCAAGGTTATTAAAAATGCTGTTATCTGTCTCATTTAGAAAATATTTCCTTGATGTGTCTGTTTTGAAGAAAATAATCCTTTTTTTTTTTTTTTTCCTTTTAAACTAGTGAACAAATATTTTGTTATATCAAAATAAAGAACCTATACAGGTGGCATGGTAGTCTGCACTGGATCCATCCCATAGCTGAGGGTGGGAACTGGTTCCATCCGCTCCCCAGCTGCATCCCTAGAACAGGTGTGGGGACCTGTGCACTCAGCCACCTAGTACAAGGTGGGGGTGAGGAGGTGGAATGGTGTCAGGTCCGGGGCTTGAACCCCTGTCCTTTGGCACGTGGGAGGGGTGCTTTTGGGACCTGCACAATCTTGTGGACCTGATAATGTCCCATATTCCTCATTCTTATGTTTTCCCCTGTCTCCTCACCCCTTGTATGGCCACACCCTTCCCCAGCTGTGCCTCGTTACCCCAGTCCGGCCCCACAGCTTCCTGATTGGCCTCCGATGCTATTTGAGCCCTGGTATGGCCTCAGGAAGCTGGTGGCGCAACGTCTCTTCCCCGCCTTGAGGCTTAATGTGTGTGCTGTTGCAGTCGTGTCTTGTTCACGGCTTAGTAAGTGGTCCCCCCCTTAAGTCTGTCTTGGCCTAGCTCCCCACCTCCCTGTTCCCTCCTATATTCCTTGTGTCTGGTACCCCTCCTGGGGTGTGCTGTGCTCTGTCGTGTATGTTCCCATCTAGGTTCCCCTCTTCACCAAGTGCTTCCTAGTCCTGTCCCTTGGAATTGTTTCAGAACCCTCATGGACTAAGGCCCTTCGGTCCTGGGGGTTCCTAGAATGATAGTTCCCTGCTGTCCTCACCTTAGCCTTGGGAATCCTTTGTTTCCGATCCTCTTGTATTCCCTTCCCTTCTTGGTGTGGGGTCTTAATTCTTCTCCCTGACCTCAAAGACTAACTATACCCGCTCTGAAGCTGGGCCCCCTGGCCTAAAGATGAGAGTAGTCTCTTGGGACTCCAAGACATACTGAGAGGTCCTTCTTCCCGTGAGCTTCCCCCCTGCCAGGTTCCTTCCTCTTCCCTTCCCTCGGGGAGTGAGGTCTCCCCCATCCTTGTCCCCCCTGACAAATGAGAAGATATCTTCACTCATGCTCCATCATAGCGCCCCTGCCTCTGCTCCAGTGTTCCTGCTTCTGATTAGGGTTCCCTCTCCTCCACGTTTATTCTCGACTCTCTAGTTTTTCACACATCAACTCTGAGCTCCAATGGGAAGCCCTGGTTTCTCCATGGTTATCTAGGTGGATAACCCAGGAATTTTTTCTCAACCGAAGCAGGACCACATCAGAAAGGGAGTGGAGCCACAAGGATGCCCCACCCCTTTTCCAACATGGCTCAGCTGTGCCTCATGACATCCCAAAGGGTGTGTGGCAACATTACAAAAAGGCAGGAGAGTGTCTTTGCTCCACCCCCTTCAGATATCCCTTTCAGCCCCTGGACTCTGAAATGAGGGACAGTGACTCTCAAAATGTGTCATAATTTGCATAAAATGTGCATCTATTATATTTATGCAGATTTGTAGTAGTCCATTGCTTAACTGTGAAGCCAAGCTGGAAAAAAAAAATCATAAAAAGGTAAGGGCTCTCATAGCCATGCAATAACCTCTCTTATAAGACAGGCTTAAACCTAATTGTTTCTATAGCACTACTAGGCATAAACAGCTCTTTACAGTCACAGATTTTCAGAGACAGGTCCCTGCCCAGTGGGCTTACAATCTAAGCTGGACACGGAGGAAGGGAGCACACCGTGAAAGACACATACACACATATTTCCATTTTACAGATGGGGAACTGAGGCTGAGAGATTGTGACTTTCCCAAGGCCACCCAGTGAAATTTATACCCTGAACTCTCAGGCCCAAGTCCAGCACCTTATCCACTACCCCACACTGGCTCTCATAAAGACTTACTACATTTTATTTCCAAACTCTAACATAGCACTGACTGCTTGGCCTCCACACTCCCATGCCCAGTGAACTATACAGTCTACTAAGCTGTCGTTCTGCCAGTAAAGCTTTTCCCCATTCCAGCCATTTCTCTTCCTTTGTAGATTCTCCCCGACAGATGAGATGCTGTGTGGATTTTCTCACAGGCAAGTGCTAGTCAAGTCAATAACCTAACAGTGATGTAGTTGTTGTTTTTTTTAAAAAAGAAAACTTAATTTAGGAAATCACAACATCAGCGCCTTACAAGGTTCAGGTTTGAAGCCTTGATCAGCTAAGAGAAATTATTATTTATTGATTTATTTTCAAGCATTTTTAACCGGCAGCTCTGGGTGGCGCACAATATCTAACATTAAAAACAACTTTTAAAATATACAACAAAGGGAGGTATAAAAAAAATCTCCACCCACCCACCACCCTAACCCATTCCCACCCCCATCGTGGTCCCCGGCAGACTCAGGGGGCCTCCAGGAGAGCACCCCCCGATGACTGCAGGGGCCGATCCAGAACCCGGGGAGTGAGGCGGTCCCACAAATAGGTTGGGCTGAGGCCGTTTAGGGCTTTATAGGTGAGCACCAACACCTTAAATCCGGCCTGGAAGACTACGGGTAGCCAGTGCAGAGACCGAAAAACTGGTGTAATATGTTCCCGGCGGCCCAATCCCACCAGGAGACGGGCTACCGCCCGTTAGAATTAGAAGTTATAGTTTCACACTGATGTCCAAAACAGAGTTAATTCCACCCCCCCCACCCCCACCCCACCCCCAAGACTGCAAGGAGAAGAGTAATTAAGAGTGATTAAGGAGAGGACAATGGAGAGTCTCTTCTCAATAGCATGGAGGGGCTGCTTTGAGTTTTGCTGGAGAAAGTAAACCTGCTTGGCCCTTTCAGACTAGAGAATGCAATAGCTTGCAAATTGTTTTCCCTATCCCCTCCCTTTTTAATCCCGCACTTTACAACAGATCTCCATGGCTGCAGGACAGACAAAAAAAGAGGTATAAAATCAGGGACACCCCAGAAAATCCAGGACACTTGAAGGTATGCCTTCAGCAGGTCAAAGCTTCATAAGAATGTATTGGGGAAATGACAGGGGGGCAGCTCAGCCAGGGATGAAATTAGAATTTTGCTAAGGTAAGGGGTGGGGTGGGGGGCTGCACTTTAATCCCATAAGAGCCACTCTCTGACTATCCCCTCCTTGCTCTTATTTTCCCAAGCATAAGCAGCAACAGGGGATGCTCCTCCTTTAGTTAGCTAACAAACTAGTTAGTTTTTTTTACATGCCCTTTCAGGGCCTTCTAGAGCTCCCTCCTAGGGCTGAATCAGGTGGCAGAATAAGTATTTGCAGGTGGTTAGTTTGTTTTGTTTTTTTGCCATTTCAGGTACGGCTGTAGCTAACATGAATATTATTATAAACATTTATATAGCATCAGTCATGTACTTGGTGCTGCACAGAAACACATAAATAGACGCGGCCCCTGCCTGTGGCTTACAATCTAAAAGACAGGGAGAGGGGACAGTGGGAGAGACGGGAGAAGACAAACAACATTCAAGCGGATGCGAAGTCTCAGGTGCGTGTGCTTGGCTTGGTTACAATCAGGTTGGTTGCAGCAGTCTGCAGAGGAGGGCAGACAGTAAGTATATGGGGAACGACTAGCAGGCATTGGGAAAGGCGGCGAGGAAAAAGTGGGTCTTGAGGAGGGATTTGAAGGAGCGGAGGGAGGGGGCAAGGCGGATGTGGGTAGGGAGGGAGTTCCAGGCATGGGGGGCAGCGAGGGAGAAGGGTCGAAGGCGGTTAGGTGAGCAGGAGAAACGAGGGAGAGTGAGGGAGGGGACAGAGGAAGAGCGGAGAGCGCGTGCAGGAGTGCGTAGGGAGATTAGGTCCGAGAGGTAAGGGGGAGCTTGGTTGTGGAGTGTTTTGAACGTGAATACCAGGAGTTTAAACAGGATACGTTCAGGAAGGGGGAGCCAGTGAAAAGAGAAGAGGAGAGGCTGCACATGGTCGAAGCGACGGGCAGAGTGAATGACCTTGGCAGCGGAGTTTTGGATTGCGATAAGGGGGTAGAGGTGAGAGCGAGGGAGGCCAGCAAGGAGGAGGTTGCAGTAATCGAGACGAGAGAGAACCATGGCATGAACAAGGCTTTTGGCCAAGGAGGTAGAGAGAAAGGGGCGGATCCGAGCAATGTTACGGAGGACAAATCGGCAGGATTTGGCAACAGAGTCAATGTAAGGTTTAAAAGAGAGGTGTGTATCAAACATGAAGCTCAAGCTATGGGCTTGGAGAACAGGATGGATGGTGACTCCATCGATGCAGATGGGCAGGTTAGAGGGAGAGGAAGGGGAGGGAGGAAAAATGAGGAGTCCGGTTTTTGCCATGTTGAGCCTGAGTTGACGTTGGGACATCCAGGCGGAGATGTCCATTCCTCACAACGTCCGAATAACTGAGTTTTGGAAATTCCAATGCATTTTGTTCATTTTCATTTGTGCTCTTGGTATTTCACATTTTCATCACTTCCATCCATTAAGTTTTTGCATACAGATTTTTAAAAAACAAGAACCACCAGTAACCAATGAGAATAAGCAGGGTAAAAAACCCTCCCCCCTCATGTGTAGAGTCCCTCAAGGCTCTGTTCTGTCCCCTCTCCTGTTCAACATGTATATGCAGCCGCTGAGTGAGGTCGCGAGGGAGTTTGGTGTCTGGTGTCCATGTAGGCCAACGTGGGTTGCACATGTGTTCAGTTCCACCATACCTGCCGCAGGGCAGGGGCTGCCATGGCTGTCTGTCATGGTGAAGGGCGCTGGAAGTAGGGCGGGGCTAGCCACCTGGACATTTGTTTAGCAGTCGCTACCCTACCTGGGCCACGACTCTCCTATTGCGGGCATTTTTGTTTCATACCCCAGGTCAGGTTGGGCAGCCGTCACACCACCTGCATGTCTGTTTTTACCCAAAGTGAAAAAAGAAATGAATGCCATGAGCGATGATTTGTTGGATCCTGTGTGGTTCCAGATTCCTTCTTTTCTGTTTGGATCATTGGGATTTGGCAGGTTTGCCTTTTTTGGGTGGCACTGGCTACCAGTTTCAACTCTCTCTAAAGGAGTGGTGGCCTTGCCTTCTGCTTGAACAGAGATAAGATCCGCTGGAAGGCAAAGAGCAGTGTCAGGCAACGGGGAGAAGGAGCGTGTGCAGCTGGTGGTTCAGCCCCGGATGTGTTAACAGCTGCCACCTTCCCAGATGTCGTGACCTGGAAAAGGACAGGCCATGCCAAAAGGGCCTACCCCTTTCTGACATGGCCATTCCCTCTTTGTGATGTCACAAGGTCCCTTCGCTGCCAGAATGGTGGAGATGGGCCAATTGTCGCCCCCCCCTTGCCTTCCAATCAAGAGGAGCTGTGAAGATGGATGCACGCAGAAGCCTGTTAGAAGGCTCTGCTGCGGTAAGAACTAAGGCTACAAGAGCCTTTCCCCGAATGCGCATGCGCCGGTTGCACTGCACGGGGGAACGTGGTGGAGGCACATCCCTTTTAGGCAGGGCAAGTCTCCTGTAAGCCGCGCAGCGCGGCATTCTGAATCGTGAGGCGACGAGTCAGCAGCAAGAATCCTTGCTGCTGGATCGCCGAGCTCAGGCGGGAAAAAATCAGGCCGTCCATGTGACAGTATGGGGAAAGCCAAGAAGAAAGGGACTAGGAGTAAGACCTCGGTGAGCGGAGGAGGAACACGGGATGGCGGGGACCAGACGGGGGGAGATGGCACCGTGGGGGGCAGGGAGGCCCTTCCCCACCCCCCGGGCAGCAATGCTGGATCACCTCATGGCCTGTGAGGCCTATATACGTGAGAACTCCCGGGCTGCGGCCTATGGCAGGGAGACGGGGAGCCCCAGAGGACCAAGATAGGGATTCCCCAAGGGCCCATCACAAGGACACCAGGGATTGCTAGGAGGGAAGAGGTGTGCCCGGCCAGGCCTATCCAAGTGGAAGAGGAGGAAGCGGTTCATCGGGGGAGGTGGATGGTGACCCCCCCCCCAGCATGGTACCGTGATGGTGCTGGAGGAGAAGGCCGCCCCAACAACATGGGACCCCACAGAGAAAGGGGGTGTCAGGGGCGGGTCAGTTCGCCCACGGGAGAAGGGGCCATGGGCTGGCAGGGGAGTGCAAGTTCCACAGGGGGACAGCCTGAGGAAGGGGTAGACAATGAGTTAACCCAGGTGTGGGAAATACCTAGGCCAGGCCCGGCCCATCACAGGGCAGGAACCCTAGGACCCCACAGGGGGAAAGGGAGAGAGCCACTTGTGACCCGGAGGGGGTGCCAGGGATGGCACTTTATCACCAGAGGGTAGGGAACCTAACAAGGGGTCAGGCCCACAACCCTTTGGGGCCTGGGAACAGTATATCCACAGGCATGGAGGGGCCACCACCAGCAACCAGGAGGAGGACGGAGGGCCCAGGGCAAACAGATGGACCTTCCGAGAGTGAGATGTGGCATAGGATCCTGGCATTGGAGGCGGAGCTCTACGGTGGAAGAACAGAGCAATCGGCATCGACCGCGACGAGGGGGATCGAAGCAGAGGCCATGTCCAGACAAGGAAGGGCCGAGGTGGTTCCAGCTGCAGGTGAGAGCAATGTTACTGGGTCAGGGACCTGGCAGGTTCAGGGCGCAAGGGATGGAGGTACGGGGCTGCAGCAGGGGAGGGGTGTTGGGCCGCTATCAGAAGACACCCCCGATCAATTGCCCCGGATCCCAGACACTGGCATCCCAGCCACTTTAGTACAGCCTGTGGCACCGCAGTTGGCAAACTGGAACGGGTCATGGTTTTGGGTTACGCCCGCGGTCCTCCAGGTCCCACCCTTGGTGACGAATGCCATGGTAGGGATAGTCGAAAGAGGAGAAACACGGACCAGGGCGACAATGGGAGCCCCCAGTATGGTTGCGGCACCTACTATAGGGGAGGTCGGGAACATGACAGCCGCCGCAACCAAGCCAGTTAGCTGCCCTCCCCCTCCACCAGGGGGGGCTATTCCCAGTGTGTCAGCGCGATTCGGGGAACACCTTATCCCCGCCACAAAAGAAAAAAAATTAAAGGGTGAGTATGTTGATCTCTTTGCCCTACTCTTTAGTGATCCAATATTTGATAACACGGATCAGGATGGGGAAAAAGAAAAGGGAAAATTTCACCACCCAAAGGCGGATCGCAATTGGGCCAATTGGACAGCTGCATTTGCCATATACATGGGGATTACCCTGCAGGACAACCCGGAGAAGGGCCTTGAACTGCACAAGTATTCGGATATAGTACGAAGGGCATACGGTACAGGACCAGCGGGGTCTTGGTTGCGCTATGACGAATCGTTTCACCATAGGGCTGCCAATACTCCAGGACTCCGATGGGATGCTCATGCACCAGACCTATGGTTGGAGTGTATGATTGATGCCACCAATGCGCCACGGGCAGACAGTGGACACCCCTTGGTACTTGGGGGGGTAGCCCAAGAGAACGATCCTTTTCGAGGAGAGAGTCGCAAGGGTTTTCAAGGAGGTCCTGGCCCATGTTGGGCATACAATCGGGCAGGTAGGTGTAGTAGAGGAACATGTAAATTTAATCATGGGTGTTCGAATTGCGGAGGGGGGCACCCAGCGGCCAATTGTTTTTGTCCCAAAAAAGGGGGAGGAGGCAGGTACGGACAAGGGTCCGGGAATGGTAAGGGCGGGCAGGGATCCACGACTGGACCCCGTCCTGCAAAGGGGCTCAACCCCAATCAAAATTGAGGGTCTGGAGGCAGCACTTCAGGGACACCCCGACCAGAATGAAGTGGATTATGTAGTACAGAGGTTTAAATTAGGATTTCTTATCCCGGCGGGTGTGGTGTCAATTAGAGGGGTGGTAAAAAATTTGAAATCAGTGCAAGGTTTTGAGGGTATAGTAAGAGGAAAAAATAAGGAAAGAAGTAAGTGGGGGGAGGGTTGTTGGCCCTTTCAGCCAGCCCCCGATGACCAATCTGGTAGTCTCCCCTTTGGGGATAGTGCCGAAGAAGACAAGGGGGGAGTACCGTTTGATACACCACCTGTCTTACCCGCGCGGGGACTCGGTTAATGATGCAATACCTAAGGAATTGACATCGGTTACGTATGCATCATTTGACGCAGCAGTCGAAAAGGTGAAGGCTATGGGTAAGGGAGCCCTTTTGGCGAAGTGTGACGTCAAGTCAGCCTTTTGCCTGCTCCCGGTCCACCCAACCAGTTTTCTTCTCTTGGGTTTCCAATTTGAAGGGCTGTATTATTATGACTGAGCCATGCCAATGGGGTGCTCTATTTCCTGTTCAGCATTCAAATGTTTTAGTTCCTTGCTGGAGTGGGTTTTCAGACAAAGACTGGAAGCCAGTGACGTGACGAAATATCTGGACGATTTCTTGAATGCACCACCGCCCTGTGGGTATTTCAAGAAGTGGCCCGCGAGTTAGGCGTCCCACTAGCCCCGGAAAAAACAGAGGGGCCGGCAACAAAACTCACTTACCTAGGCATAGAACTAGATACAGAACTGTCAACTTCACGTTTGCCCCAGAAGAAGCTAAGGGCCCTGAGAGAAAAGTTAACAGCTTGTTTGGCAGCACGTAAGATCACGGTCAGAGCACTCCAGTCACTGATTGGGAGCCTAAATTTTGCATGCCGGGTAGTGGCACCTGGGAGGGCTTTTCTAGCCCGACTGTATACCAGGTTGCGGGGTGATCTGACGCCCCATCACTGGATACGAGTAACCCGGGAGATGAAATTGAATATAGGGGTATGGCTTCTGTTCCTTGACGAATATAACGGGGTTAGTTTCTGAAGGGAGAAATGGCTAATTCAAGCAAATTTGCAGGTGCATTCCGATGCGGCTGGTGGCCAGGGATTCGGGGTATATTTCAGAACCCATTGGTGCGCGGTGTCTTGGCCAGAGGAATGGCACGTCAACAAAGTCACCAAGGACCTCACGTTTCTCGATTTGTTCCCTATCGTGGTTGCAGTTTTACTATGGTCGGGGCAATTTGCTAATCGGGCAGTCCTATTTTGGTGTGACAATCAAGCAGTTGTGCACATAGTCCATACTCTTTCTTCATGATCTGAAAGGGTAATGAGCCTTGTTTGGGCCCTCGTTATGTTGTGTTTAAAAAACAACATATTGTTTAGAGCACGACACGTGCCGGGGATCGATAACTGCATAGCCGATGCCCTTTCTCGGTTCCAGATGAACCGCTTCCGACAGTTGACACCACAGGCCAGGGTGGCCCCGGATCCCTTGCCACCAGAGATATGGAGCCTTGGGAGATAAAGTTGCAGGACATCGTGAAAGGATCCCTTGCCCCTAGAACCCAGAAGGCCTACGGTAGGGTGTTGCGTGAATTTCAGTCCTTTAGGGCAAGGAAAGGGTGGGGGACAGGTTTCCCCATTACCGAACCTGAAGTTATACAGTTTGTGATGGCCCTAAGGGATACAGGGTTGGCGGTAGGCACTATTGCCGGAAAAGTTGCAGCCCTGAAATTCGCTAATAGACTACGGGGGCACCCCCCACCAGATAAGGGATTCTATCTGAAACAGATGTTTGAGGCATGGTCTAGGATGCCAGCCCCCCTGACGCTCAATAGGGCCCCAATCACAACACCTATATTGGTGAGGTTAGTGGGTATCCTACCTAAGATATGTTATGATTCTTTTGAGGTGCAGTTGTTCACAGCAGTATATGTAATTACATATTTTGGAGGGTTTAGAATTGGTGAAGTGGTAAGTACGTCCAGCAGGGTTGCCTCTGATCAAGCATTGATGGTAGAGGACATCGACTGGACCCCGAGGCGGGTAAGTTGTGGTTGAGATGGTCCAAGACAGATCAGAGGGGTAGAAGGCATAACGTCAAATTATTTAGGTGTGGTGTGGGATCAATCTGCCCCGTGATCCAGTTGCGATGCTACCTTGATATTCGACCGCAGTGTCAGGGTTACTTTTGTCTGATTTTGTGGACAATGACCAATGGTCACGTTCTGAAATAAATTTGGAATAGTGTGGAATAGGGTTACTTGTTTGTTCACGAACAGGGACGAGGTATGACGAGCTACCAATTTACCGCACTATTACGTACAGCACTCCACCGATTAGGCCTGAGTTTGCAGCGCATTCATTTAGGATTGGGGCGGCTACAGCCGCAGCAGCGGCAGGACTGCCAGAGGAGGCCATCAAGGCAGTGGGTAGGTGGCGATCTAAGGCATTCAAGAAATACGTTAAGACAAATAACTGATGTGACTATTGTTTATTGTCAGGATGCCGGCCTCTGGCAGGAGAACGAAGAGAGGTGTGCATCGTGGGCCACAGCCTGGTGCGTTGGGCCAGCAGAGCTGCCTCTCAGACCCCATGGGGATTACAGCTGGGCCTGGACGCACAGGCCCATCTTAGCTGGAGAGGGCAGAGCAGAATGAGGTGGAACCAACTGCTACCGCTGTTGTTTGAATTAAGGAATTTTCCCATACTGCATATCTTAGTTATTCACCTGGGTGAAAACGATCTGGTGGATAAAAAAGGGGTGAATTTGATAATACAGATTAAGAGGGATTTACTATTAATCAGAGACAAATTTAAGGGATTACACATAATTTGGACACCACGTATTCACTGGGCTAGAACTGCAAAACCTGGTAGAATAGACAGAACCAGAAGAAACATTAACAGGGAGATAGGAAAATGGGTAGGAACCTTAGATGGGACAGTCATTAAGCACCTGGGAATACAGCACACTCGACCTGAACTTTACCGACGGGATGGGGTTCACTTGTCACAGGAGGGGAATGACATGTATTTGGCTGCCCTTGCAGGGCATCTGGAATCCCTATTGTTTTAGGAGGTGGGGGTCGGAGTGGTTCTGATTGACCACTTCTTTGTGGCAGGGGTCCAGTATGCTATGATAGGTTAAATAGGATTAAGTAAGATATTGAGTCATCTCCTTTAGAGATGGGGATGTGACCTCGGGTGCAATGCGGGGCACAGCATGCATTGGGGTCACGACCTGAGAGCGGTGGCTTAGCAGGGTGAGTAAGGACATGCACTGTCCTCACACCTTGCGGACACTAGACTCCTTACTCAGGCCCACAGTTGGGCTTGTCCCTCCTTTCGGCCATCTGCAGTGCGCAGTCGAAGGAGTGGACTGTTCGCATCAACGGTACTGACACTGGAAGGCACATCCAGGTCAGTACATAGAGTGAATAAGTTAAATTAGTTAGCATACTGGACCCAAATTGCTTGGTGCAATTGCCCCCACCGGCTGTCGTTTATTCGTTATGATTGGTTTTAATAAAGAGTGCGGCCAAGTTTTAACCCAGCTTTGTTGTCTGAGTCTTGATTGGGGGGTGCTTTGACAATACTCCCTAGGGGGCAGACCATGCTGGAACAGGGGTGGGATAATCTCCTTGAGTGATTTCAGATGTGACAGGGCGCCTATTGGCCCTGTCATGGAATCACCTTTTGATTCCCTTTCGGAATCAAAACGGCCCGTCAACAGATGAGCTGGCTGATTCCGGTGGGGAATCTGGGGAGGGAGCAGGGCTGCATGGCGCAACGTGTGACCGCACAGCCCCACCCTCCCCCATGCTCCCCAGGCCACCTGCCCTCCGGGAGACGGGCGGGCGCATCGGCCAATCCGGCCGCTGCACCCTATTCCGTCCCGGGGTCTGCACCACAGCCCAGAATCAGCAGAGGTAACAGACGTTACCGGCCGCTGATTCCGGGCCGTGGTTCAATTAACCACGCTTTTGGAGATGGTGCCCGGACCATCCTCGAAAGCGTGGTAAATTTGCTCACTGCCGGTGGTTCACCGTGGTGAACATCTGGCGGTGAACAAACACACGTTACGCGACCATCCGCCACCACGGGATTGTCCATGGTTGACCGTGATCGCGTAACGTCTGAAATTACCCTTTGTCTCACCCCCCTTTCCAAAATGGCCCCGCCTCATGCTTCCCCTGAAAACATTGCAGCAATGCCCCTGAGAATCTGCAGAAATAGAGGCTCCAATAGGGGATGTTGAGCCAAAACCTGGGGACTCCACATTGACTCAAGAGGGCCATTAACTGTAGATGTGTCTCTGCCCAATGGTTTGGGGAGGCCCAGGGTCTCTCTTCTGCTTATGCCTCATAAGCCCAGCAATGCTGACTCGATGTGTTTACAGAGGGTGTTTTTAGACATAACGGTGGCACAGTTTAACCCACTTTAGCATGGATTAACCTGGGGGCCACTATTATGCCGAAATGCATCTGCCAGATGTTTTCCCAAGTTGGATCCTGACAGTGGTGGGAGCTAGCACGAGCTGTGACTCGGAAATTCCCAAGTCACAGCCCAGGCTAGCCCCCCCTATGGTCAGGATTCGGCCGCCAGACCTTTCATGGCTGAAACCCCACTTTACTTGGACCCAGCCCGGAGTCCCCACGACTTCAGCTGCCATTGCTGCCCTTCAGGTGGGGGGTGGGCTGCTGTGTACAGCGCTGGAGTGGGGCCAGATGGACGCACATTTGTGCATCTTCCCCACCTGGGCTGCCATCCCAATGGTTTGGTGGCCGGTCCGGACCCCGACTGGCGTTTCAGCGCCCACCCCAGGTAAGTCTGGGATCCCCAGTGGGCACCGTCATGTCTCAAAACACCCAGTGTCGTAGGTAGTTGCTGCAACACATGCTGTGGTGTAAGGGCTCCCTGGCTATACGTGCTTAGTGGAGTCTTGAGCCACCTTCACCAGTGCATGGGGCAGCTTGTAGCCTCAGTGCTGCAAATACATTGCAAGGGGTATATTTGATATCAGGCTAGAGACAAAGCTCCGTAACACAACAGCCCTGGGGCACAGGTAGCAGGTATCATCAGGAGTGTCTTGCAGTGTGACTCGGTGGAAGCTCATTCCTGGGGAGTCTTTCCTGGATTCCGCTCTCCCATCAAAGGGCTGCAGACGTTCAGTCCGTTGCATGGCAAACCTCGCCAGCCATGGAAATTTGTGAAAAGCCATCTGCGGTTGCAGGATCGCAGATGGGATAACGGGTTGTCCCCTCCACAGAAATGTTCGTTAAGATCGGTTGCAAAATCTTCTTCCCCACTTGGCTGCAAGGAGGCCTGGAATGCTGTTGAATCCCAATGGCCCCAAGGAGAGCAGAGATCCTGCTGGACTGAGTTAGCCCAGCTGCTCCTTTAGATCAATGGCAGATCATTCATTTGGAAAGTCAGAGATCCTGTTCTGCCTCCCAGAGTGCCGCCTTCGCATACCACACACATATATTGTATGCAGAGCGAGAGAGAGAGAAAGGAGATTTGTGGCGCCCCCCCCAGCCCCCCCCAGACATACATTACCAGCAGAGAGTAATGTATAGCACACTCACAAATGTGATGGTAGAGAAAATGGGGAAACCACAAACACAACTGGAGTTTGTCTACAGAACTACGGGACAACAGAGAGACCCATCAAACCAAGAGTTTCCATTAAAAGCATGTTTTGCAGTATTGTCCCATAGGTGAGACTATCCATTTTGATTAGAAGTGATTCAGTTTTTCTAAGCTTCCCTTTAGCTGAAGATCTAAAATAGGGCTGAAATGACTATTGCGTTTCCTATTTGAAGACAATTAGCATATTTGTTCCCATGAACAGTAGGGTAGGAATGGGCTTTTGGATGAAATTACAGATTTGGATTATATATATATATATATATATATCAAATAAAAAATATTTTTTAAAAAATTAAAAAATCAGTGTGCGTGCACAAATGCCCCCCAGGACCCTTCTGTGCATGAGCAGCCCTATTCAAAATAGTGGAGGCAGCGTCATTGCCATTTTGGAAAGGGGCAGCCAGTCTGTGCATGCACAAAATGACTGCTGTGCATGTGCAGAGTGACTGGTAGCCATTTGCGCATGTACAATTATTTTTTAATAGATTTAAATACGGATCTGCAATCCTAATCCATAATGGCATGGCCTTTTGCAGATGAATCTGAATCCGTAACACCCCTCCTAATGAACAGATCTCTGAATCCATATTTGTTACCACTGGCAAATCACGTGCTAAGGATATAAGGACATAAGAAGTGCCATACTGGGTCAGACTAATGGTCCACTGAACCCAGCGTCCTGTCTCCAACAGTGGCCAACTGGCTACCACTGATTGCTTCACAGAAGTACAGAACACGTCATAATGGAATAATCCATTCCCAGTTATTTATTCCCAGCTCCAGATAGTCAGAGGTCGTAACCCCTGCCCTACTTGGCTAATAGCCATTTATGGGCCTATCCGTCAAGAACTTATCTGATCCGTTTTTGAAACCAGCTGTTATTGACCTTCACAACATCCTCTGGCAACAGATTCCACAAGTTAATTGTAAAAAGCACTTCCTTTTGTTTTAAATCTGCTACTAGTCAGTGTCCCCTAATTTTTCATGTTTTTGTTTTCTTTGGCTAGGCATTTTGAATACGTTGTTTATTTTGGTGGCACCAGATGGCAGTATTTTTTAATGTGATTGCTTCATTTTGGACCAACCACATTCGTATTCAGAAGTTTTTTAAAAACCTATCCAATATTAACTGTTGAAATAAACAAAGTACTGAATACGAAAGTAACCGAAATATTGAAGTAATCCAAAATACCAAGCATACCAATACCAAAACGAAGATTTGAAATCATAAAGGAAGTGGGGAGTGAATCCTTGCTAAAATGGATTGATTTCAGATATTCACTCCAGCTGTGACTTAGAGCAATAAGAGACCATGGCTATGATTTTGGAACCACTTACTCCCAAGCAGATCCGTTGAAGCCCACAGGGCTTGTGGATCCTGACCATAGGCTCAGGTGCTGCTGCCATTGTGACTAGATTTCTCCGCGCCAAACACTGCAGCACAACTGGGCATATAATACCAGAGCAAATCCCATTCACTTCATCCATCTTCTGCATTCAACAATGCATTGGTGCTAACTGCTTGTGTCACACTAGCCATCTGGAGGATGGTGCTTTTAGTTTAACTGTGCAACTTTAGCAGGTCGGTCAAGTTTGGCAGGAAAAAATCTCGTTTATTTGAGAGAGAGAGTGAATAAAATTTTAATAAGACCTCAGGTTTAACCTTTTGCAGGGGAGGGGGCATATTGACTTCTTTTTTAAACTTTGTATAAAAAAGTAAGAGTGAAATCTTGTTCCTACTCAGTGAGAGTAGTAGTAGTAGTTAGTCTAGTCCAGATCGGCTATTCACTGATATGTAACCAACATATAAATACAAAATACAATAATAATTAATAAAACCCCAACTTGGGGAATATACAATATCAAAAAGTTTAAATTAAAAAATGATCAGTCAAGTTTAACAATACACAATATATCATTAAATATAAGTCCCATACCACATGCCCAATGGGTAGTCAGATGAAACAATAAAATAAAATAAAATTACCATACCATAACTGAAACCTGGTAATACACTAGAGGTAGAAGACAAAATAGAATAATTACTAGCCATTCTGTTTGTTAACTCTCCTTGTGGTTTCTGCCTAGTAAGCAAAAATTGCGAGATTTAAAAGTACAACTGGGTCAGACTGTAAAAGCAACCAGATCAGTTTCTCCCGCTGAGTGAAGAATTGAAGTTGCCCCAGCTTAGAAGATAGAAAACTAGCTCTAAGGTCTGTTACCCAGGGGCAGTCAAGTACGTAATGAACTATGTCCTCCGCTGCACCCAATCCACAGGAGCATAATCTGTTGTGTCTGGGAATGCCATTCCTTCTTCCCTCTAGAATTGCTGTTGGCATTTGTTCTAAACGAAGCCTACAAAGTGTTTTAACTAGGTTAATGTTCATGTCAACTATGAGGTATTTCTCTGGTCCTATATCACCCTTCCATAACAAATACGAAGGCGTGACCCAGGACCCCCGTACAAAGGCAATATCATTTTGCCTAGAAATATCTAATAGGTGCTGATTGACTATCTCCTTGTCTATAGATGAAAATAATCTCATGTTCTCATTAAGATAATAACCCCAACCTATAGAATGGAGTAATAAGGTTATACATTTCAGCCAGGGAGACTGTAGTATAAATGTTCTATAACTGTCTTCAATAAGACACATTTTGATTAGCCTAGAAGGAGGTGCTGCCAAAATTTTGAACCAATAATTAATCATTCTGGTGTGTATAAGTGTTCTTAAATTTACAAGACCAATTTTATTTATTTATTTATGTAAAATTTATATCCCACCCCTCCTGCCCACAGGGCAGCCCAGGGCGGCGAACAACAATAATCAGTTAAACAATAATTTAAAAAAACACCCAATTACAAAATACAATATGCGGGGAACAGAAACCACCACCCCCCTCTAACCCCTCGCCAAAAGCCTGACGGAACAGCCAGGTCTTACATAAACGCTGAAACAGCAGGAGAGTGGGAGCCAACCAAGCCTCCTCCGGGAGCGAATTCCACAGCACAGGGGCAGCCACCGAAAAAGATCTAACATCGGTGGCCACCCGCCTCACACGGGGAACCTCCAAAAAGGCTCCCACGGATGATCTC
>QEPC01007265.1:844976-858900 GCA_003113815.1 Sphenodon punctatus
CTAAATCTAACTGCTATTAACTATTCTAAAACCTATTGAACTAAATGGAATATCCTAATAATTAACTATAAAGGCCTTGTCCTACAAACACACTGTATCTCTATCTATCTCTATAACTAAGCTAACTACTATGTATATCTGTCTAGTAACTATCTATAATAACTATCTATCTATTTATACAATATTACACAGGGGGAAACACAAAGAACACAGGGAGGGGTTCAAAACTGAAATGAAAATCAATCTAATAATAAATAATCCTACTCTAAATAAATCCAAAACCTGAATCGGGGATGGAATAAGAGTGAGAGGGAAAGGATTCAATGAAGGGGGCAGGGAGGAAGGAAGATTGAACACAGGGAACACTGGGAGGGGTAAAAACAAAAAATAACACCTAAATCTATCTAAGCTAAGCTAAATAAATGATAATATGGAGATAGATGGGTTGGATGAGTGTAATAGGAGGAGGATTGCAATGGATTGAGGAGAACAAAACTGCTGGGAGAGGGAGCCTTCTGAAACGCCTGCTGTTCAGGAACAGTGACTAGCTCAAAAGGTGTTGGGAAGGGGGGAGGCAATCAGTTTTGTTTCTTGCTGCGCCCGCCTCACCACAAGCCCCATTGGCTCCATGCAGTCTAGCCCGTGGCCAGTCGCAGACTGCGAAGCCAGTGGTCTGAGGTGAAAAGGGATGGTGATTTGGCAGGCTGGCTGCTACTCCAAGCCTCTCCACCGCTGGTGCCTGGAAGTCTGCTCCTCAGCTGACTCCCCCTCCCTGTCACGTTTTGCCTTCCAGTCACACATTTTTGCCACCCAAACTCACCTGAACGCGATCCGAACTGACCAAACTGTTTGGTCATTTCAACATTCAGAATTGAGTTCAGTTCGGTCTGTTTGTGTTCGGATTCGGTCGTCCGAACAGACCGAGTTCGGGCCTAACTCCGAACTTCCAAACCGCGTTCGCCCATCCCTACAAAGTACTCAATAAACCAGTCACAGCGGTCACTGGATTGTTCCCGGTCCAAGTGGAGGCAGGCAGGACTGACCAAGCCTTTCACCACCTAGAAAAGCTCCACTGGACGTTATTTTGCAAATGCAATAAGGGCAGCAAAGAACTTCTTCTTTCCTGCCTGCACCGCCACAGCATAGGTGGTGCTGTGGTTTCAAGCCTCAAAAATGGCGCTGGGACTGAGGAAGAAAGACCCACCAGGAACCTGAGAAATTTGTTTTGTGGAATATTTATATGGTCAGTTGCTACTAGGGGTGGCACATCTGGCAAAAAAACGGTTACTGGTTTTACCGGTTACCGGTTTACAAAACACCGGTTTACCGGATTCAAACCGGTTTACCGGTACCAGATTTATTGCATTGATTTCAATGGAGAACTGTCCCCATTGAAATCAATGGGGAAAAAACCCAATACCTCCCCCCTCCCACTCCCAGGCTGTGCAGGCGGAAGGGGGGCCACCCCCCACCCACCCTGCCCAGCCTGGATTTAAAAAAAATTTTTTTACCCTAAGTCCCTACCAGTGCGGGCTCCGGGCCGCCGCTGGTGACCCAGAGCCCGCACCAGCAGGTACTAGGGTGATCCCTGGGGTGGGGGTCGTTTAACACCCCCCCACCCCAGGGATCATCCTACCCCCCACCCAGGGATCGCCTACGTTTGGCACTCCAGGCGGCAGCGGCAGAGGCAGAGGTGGCAGCATGGCGGTACGGCGGCTTCTGTACTGGCTGGTGGCTTCAGCACTTTCTAGGCCTTCCGGGGAAACCCGGAAGTTCCCTGGAAGGCCTAGTAAGTGCTGAGGCCACCAGCCAGTGCTGAAGCCGCCAGACTGCCATGCTACTGCCGCCGCCTCCACCCGGAGTGCCAAAGGTAGACGATTCCTGGGTGGGGAGGTAGGGTGATCCCTGGGGTGGGGTGTGTGTTAAACCACCCCCCACCCCAGGGATTACCCTAGTACCACAGTACCTACCTGCTGGTGCAGGCTCTGGGTCACCGGCGGTGGCCCAGAGCCCGCATTAGCAGGGACTTCGGGGAATATTTTTTTTAAAAAAAAAAATCCAGGCTGGGCAGGGTGGGTGAGGGGTGTCCCCCCTTCCACCCGTGCAGCCTGGACTGGGGAGGGAAAGTGGTTGGGTTTTTTAAAATTTCTTTTTTTACATTGCGGCCATTCATTTCAATGGCCGCAATGTAAAAAAATCCGGCATCAGAATTCCATACCGGTACCCCCAAATACCGGGGTAATCTGATACTGCCAGTACAGCAAAATACAGGCAGTATCAGATACCAGATGTACCGAACTTCCCACCCCTAGTTGCTACAAACCCCCGAACCTCAGAGCCATATAAAAGCTGGGAAATTACCTTGACCAAGAATACATACAAGGTGTCCGTTGTGGGCTTCTTGGAGTAGGTATTGTGAAATCTCATTACGGCAGAAGATGCCTGTAGGGCCTTGGCCTTAGAGACCTTGAGGTGCTCATTCCACCATAAGCAAGAGCTTAACAAAAGTCCGAAGTACTTGTATTCCTTAAAACTTCTAGTCTTGGATTATCTATATGCCAAGGAAATCGCCTAGCTTTCCGCCAATATGCCATTTTAGACTTCTTATAATTAATAACCAGTCTATTTTTATTACAAAGATCAGAAAACCTGGACAATGCTCTTTGGAGCCCAACTGGAGTCCTTGCAATAATCAAGGCATCAGCAGCAAACAACCATTCCAACAGCAGTGTTTAGTATATTGGGAGGATGAAAATCTGCGCTACTCATGTCATTTATAAGATCATTGACACATAAATTAAATAAAGCTGGTGGACTCCTCTAGAAATTGGAACTTTCTCAGTTAGTTTGCCTTGGTAACCATAACGAACTCGTGCCCAATATCTTGGTGATAGGCAATAATAAGGTATAGGAGAGGAGGATCTATCCCTAACCTAAACAGTTTGTCCCATAGGAGCCCTCTATCTATTGTGTTGAATGCTGCTTTTAGATCAATGTAAACCACATACAAAGCACCCTTGTGCACGATGGTATATTTATGCCTCATATATTGGATGGTATATAGATGATCAATAGTTGCATCAATGTATTTCCTATTATAAGCATATATTTTTGGCCATCTGTGTTCCTAATGTATTAATTTTGAGTTTTTATATGTTAACTTTCTGTTTCAAAGCACTGATTTTTTAAAATCAGCTTTTGTGATTAGCTAGGTTCAGATTGGGCCCCCTTAGCTACATTCCAATGAGCTTTTTTTGAAACTTCCCAAATGGACTTTCACCGTATCCAAGGAAACAGTAAAATGGCTAGGAGTTAGAAGGCAATAAAGAGGCCCTCTGGCCAGCCTAGGTGTCTGGAATCTTATCTATTACATGTCTAAATAACAGATGGTACCATTCATAGAGCATCTCCAAACTGAGAAGGAGTCTTTTGTTAGTTTTTTCTAGCTAACATATCTATTTAATTAATGGTTGAAATAACCTTAAGCTCTCGTTATTCTCTCTGTAATATGACAATTATCTTTGATAAAAATATAAGGTTTCTATTTAAAAACCTTGAAGGAAATTTAATCCTTCTTTACTTGTTCAGAATTAAGAGAGCCAATTAGAATCCAGTGTATTTCCTTGCTAACTGATGTCATCAATGACACTTCTCAGGAAATGTGAGCCTTCTGGCAAACTGCTTAAGAAGGGAGACAAGAGAATTGCTCTCTAGACTGAAATTCCACATCTCGTGTTGGAGTTTCTTTCTCACCAACATCTTGGCAGACAAAGGGAAGAACTGGGAAGAATGTAAAGTATTACTCTTGATATCTTTGAGCCAATGAATTGAGCATATGTTAAGCTTTTAGAAGCTTTTTTCTTAAAATAGAGATGTTTTAAGATCATGTAATTTTGATTGGCTATCTATGCTATTCTATGTAAACTACTGATATTCTCTATTTATATTTAAGTAAACTACACTTATATTTTTAATATATTCTGAAAGTCTCATGCTCCTTTATTTATAAATATATTGTCAATTTACAATACTTGGTTTGCTAGCTTGGCCTCAAAGTAAAGTGTAAAACTCATTTTATACAATTAGGAGAAAAAGGCCCAATCTAGTATGATTAGCTCAGCTGGAAAACTTAGCCTTCTTTCCTTTTTATAAAAAGCGTATCGAGACGTGACAGTAGGAGGTGTCGTCCAAAGATTTTGCAAGAGATATTCAATAAGCTGATGGGATGATAGGACGCTGGCTTGTCCTTGCTACCCTTTTTATTTATTTATTTATTTATTTATTTTATAAATTTTTACACCGCCCCTCCTGCCATGCAGCTCGGGGCGGCTTCCAACATTTTAAAATACAATAAAACTAATTAAAACAATCATAAATATTATAAAAATATTAAACAGGGCTAAATACAACTCTAAAACCAAAAATAGGTGGGGGAACTAAAACCCCACCCTACACACCCTCCCTCCCAAAGGCCTGGGTGAACAACCAGGTCTTACAATTTCGCCGGAATATTAATAGGCATGGGGCCAGGCGAGCTTCCTCCGGAAGGGAGTTCCACAGCCGCGGCCCCACTACCGAGAATGCCCTCTCCATCATGGCCCCCCGCTTAACATGGGGGACCTCCAGGAAGGCACCCCCGGCAGACCGCAGGAGCCGCTCTGGGGCGCGGAGGGCGAGGCGGTCCCTAAGGTATGAGGGGCCAAGACCGTGTAGGGCTTTATAAACCATCACCAATTTATAAATTGGAATGACAGTGTGGCTCTTCTAGTCATCTGGGATCTGGCCAGTCTTCTTCACTATGTTGTTAAACCAGGCTACCAGTATGGGTACCCACCAATCAAGGTTTGCAGAATAAACTTCTGCTGGGATCTCATCCGGGCCTGATGACTTATTTTTCCTTTGTTCCTTGTTCCTAAGTCCACTAGCAAATCTTCAGTTACACAGTAGAGAGAGGGAAGAGATTCTGAACACAATGGGGAAGAAACAGTAGAGGGGGGGGGCATTGGACACAAATTGGCAACCAAAATAAATGACCCACTCACTCGGAGAAACATTGGAGTCCAAATTATAGTGGTAGGAATTAGTTCCCTTTGCCACAAGTTGCCAAAAGGCCCTATTGTCATTATTGAGAACTGCAATTCTGAGCCTCTCCCACTGTCGATGATTATAGGCTCTTTTGGGGGGGGACAGAAAATGTTTATATTGTGTCCTAAGGGATCAGAAATTGGACAACTGAATGTCCTTATTCTTTCTAAGTTTCCTTAGTTCCTTGTTAAATTTCTTTTTCTCCCGTCTACACTCAGAATTGAACCATGGAAAGTCTAATTTCTGCTGGGAGTAGGTGGGTAAATGAATTTCCCTCACCAAACACTGTTTTAAGAATTTTTTAACTGGAGTACACAAGATGAAAGTGCCCCAGGGTTTTCAGCTGTTAATATTTGGTCCCGGGGCTCCGTTAGTTCGCTCTCTTCCAACCTAGCCCTGATGGTATTGGCCAGGTCCTCATCCCATTGCAAACGTCTATTAATAACAATTGGGGCATAGTTGTCTTTGCCCTTTCCTGGTCCACATAGTTGGGACCAGACACTTGGTTGGTGAGAAATCCTGTATTAAAACAAAGTAATAATAGAGAGTGATCACTCTCCAAATGCCTAATGATCTGAAAAAATTTAATGAGTAACCAATTGGAAGCCTCTATCAACAAATAATCAATTGTTGTTCTTTGCCTATCCATACAAAAAGTGGGCTCTCCACAGGATAAGGTTGGAAAGGAAATGTTGATCGTACGTAAGTTATGCTGCAAGAGAATATATCTGCAGTTCATACCCAGCCTTATTAATACCCCTGTCTTCAAAATGTGGGCATGGGATGCCACAGATCTCATTTAGTAGGAGAAAATCATCATCCTCCCAAGAAAGACCCCCCATCCTAGCGTTGAAATCACCACCCAGCAATATTTGATCCTCACTATAATCTTGTTTTAGTCTCTCTACTTCTCGTGTAAACTGACCCCACCTTTCCTGTACCAACCCCACAGAAGAAGCAGTTGGTAAATAAACATTACTGAGTATTCAACTAGGGCCCTTGCTAAAGGACAATTGAACAGTCAGGCAATTATCGCAATCTAACTGAATTTGTTCAACTGTCCAAGATCTGCTATTGAAATCAATGTTAGGAGACCTGCTGAAGGTCGTCCTTTAAATTTAGAGGTTTTGGTCAGACTGTTAAAACATCTGAAGCCTTTCGTGTAAAAAGGAGCTGAACACCAAGTTTCCTGAAGGAGAAGAATATCATGGCTACTAGTAATAAACCTAACCCAGTCCTCATCACCTACTTTATTGGCCAAACCCTCACATTCCAGGAGCGTAGTGATACAATCAGGTCTTTGTCCTGACTAGCCCCACTAGGTCATTGGGCAACCACTGAAGGTGATTGCTCCAAAGCATCATTCCCCTCAGTGCATTGATCTAAGGTAGACTCTGATTCACATAAGTCTTCCAGTGAGGTAAGCACAACTGCCACATTGGACTTGGCCAAGGGGTATATCTCCCTACTAGTCTGATTATACGACCCTAAAGGGGATGGTAGCCCATACTCTTCAGGAGACAAAAACCTGAACTGTGACAATTGTTCGTCCGTCATAGGGGTTACTCAGTGAGATGTGGGGATGTTTGGCAGAATCCCCCATTTTTTCTGAGCATTTTACAGGGTTTTTATGATGCCATGCTCCACAAAAGTCTCACTTGAGATCAACTCTTAAAACAAAACACATTTTATAATTACAACTGGACATTTTCAAAACTTTTCATTTATTAATGGCAGCACTTCACACTGCTTACTGAGTGCAAGCAGTGCAGTTGGTAATAAAGCGATAATATGCAAACCTTTATGTCCAAAACGACTTTTATGACTGCAGCAGATTAGAGCACAAAGCATTAAAAAAAAAAAAAAAAGGTCAATTTTTACCTTTGGACCTTTTCATTGGAGGGTCTCTAGCTCAGGGATATCCTCACCCACTTCTTCAAAATTTCCCCCCACTCACAACAGTATTTCCCCTCAGTCTCCATTCCAAACTGCAGAATACTCCATCCTATTAGATATACCCACGAGGGCCCTTTAAATACTGCACTCTTAACATGGAACGTGCTACCTATCTTTGCACATAAAAGACCACCTCCTCCCTTGTGTCCCATCATGACCTCTAAGGTCAGTCTGGGGAGCCCTCTTGCAAGTTCCATCACTGAACAAGGGTGCAAAAAAAGGCATTCTCAGTGGCAACTCCACAGCTTCAGAACTCTCTTCCCCTGGAGGTTCACCAAAGCCTGAGCATCCTCCAGTGGTAATGCAAAACCTATCTGTTTGGCCATGCATTTAGAAGGCAGGGTTAGGATTCAGGATGTAATTTTAATGGGTATTTATGGACTTTTATACAGCTTTTTATGCGTTTTATTTTTGTATTTTATGTGTATATTTTCTGATGATGTTACCTGCCCGAGCCTTTGGAGAAGGATGGGTTAAAAAAAAGATAGGCATTTGCCACCCTATAATGTTTTGAACATGGGCTGCAGCATTTACTCATGAGCAGGAACCATTTTCACTGCATTTTCCCCATTGATGGCAGTGGGGAAAATGCAGTGAATATGGGTCCCTGCTCATGAGGAGTTCCATTGATTTCCCTGATTTCCATTTATTTCATTGATTTCCAAGGCAAACTATAACAGGCGTGCCACATCCAAAGTCTTTGTGCATGCATGCAAATGAGCAGTTGGGCCAATTTGCATATGCCTGGCCACCTGTCTCTATGTTGGGTTCTGTGTGTATGTTCAATTCTAAAAGCACTGGTGTTATGCCTTGGCTTTGCAAACCAAGCCTTGCCAGTCTTCATAAAAGAGTGGCAATGGATAAAGGAGTATCCCTGACTCGGATTTCCTTCTTTTCTTTAGAAATCATGACTGAGAATCTGTCCTGAATGGAGCCTGCGGAAATTTGCTCAACATGTTAATGCAAGTTCTGGGTTTGAAGCCTCTCTTCAACCAGAATGAATGTTGCTCATTTCCCATCTGGTCCTTTTTGACATTCCTTCCAGAATCCATTCACAGCTCCTATTTGTACAGTACAAGTGGCTGGCTCTTGGACTGCCTTGACCTTTTAAGAGGCTGCAAAAACATGTTGGTGCTAAACTGCCTAACAATGCTCTGTTCCTGCAGTTGCAAACGGAATGCCTCCAGCCCTGTCTAAGTCTCTCAGCTCCATTTCGTTCAATATGTGCATGGATATTGTCAGCAATTCCCAAACGTTTCATCTGTGACACCCCATTTTGAGACATGCATATTACCATTTGGCTCCAGACAGCAAAGACATCCATAGTAGATCAGGTATCAGCTGGAACAGTGACCGCCCCCCCCCCCCCAACTCCCCCATCCATATTGCATGATCCGACTTGGAGTCCCACAACCCATATTTTGGGAACCATTGTATTAAGTGACTTTCCTGCATCTGAAAGTTGTTGGCTTAAGAATCCTGGAGACTGGAATATACCAAGTACAGCAAAGGTAGAGGCAAAACTCATATCCCCACAGCACCCTACACCAAAGATGGGGAGCCTCTGGCCTGTAAGCCAAGTCCAGTCCGTGGCTGTTTTACGTATGTCCTGACATTTCAAGTGGCCAAATAAGGACAAGTCCCACCCCCTCAGCCAATAAGTCCCACCCTCAGTGATAAGCTCTGCCCCTCATGTATCTTTACACGCACGCGCGTGCGCACACGCACATACACTTCCCAACATTTCAAGTGTCAACGAGGGTCAGAAGCTCTCCTGCTTCTAATTCCACTTCGTTTCCTGTCATTCCATCAGTTCTCAAGTGCTTTTCTGGAACGCAACCAGGAAAGAGGGGCCTGAGGCTTGAATTCTGATATTTTCTGAAAGAGGGACTTGGACCCCTGAAAGGGGGATGGTGGGATTCAGCACCCAAAGAGGGACTGTCCCTCCCAAATAGGGACTATTGGGAGGTATGGTTTTATATTTGCCTCCTTTCCCATTTTTTGGATTCAACCCATCCACTGAAAGAGTGAGCTCAGGGGAAGGGAGCAGAGATGAGGGCATGCATTCAAGGGCAAGGATGCGGTGTGAGCTATGGGGAAGGGAGGAGAGATAAGGGCAAGGATGGATCCATGGCACAGATCCATGAAGTGGACCCTCCCCTTCATTCCCCCATGTACTTTTCAAAGTAGCCTGTAGGAGAGAAAAGGTCCCCCACCCTGCCTTACTCAGCTCTGTTCAGCAGAGACTATGGGCTCGCAACACTCTTTGAGAGTGGGCAGTGGCACAAACCCATATTCTGAGTGTCATATGAAAGCTTTACCACTTCCAGGGGCGTAGCTATAATAGGTGCAGCAGGCGCAGTCGCACTGGGGCCCAGGAGCCTGGGAGGAGGGGGCACACATACGTAGAGTGTATGTGCACAGTGGAGTAAACTCTCCCAGCAGGGGTCCCATTCCCACCTCGCTCTGTCTCTGACCACTTCCTATGCTCCTTGCTGAGCCTCTGTTCTCTGCCAGCTGATGCAAGAGGTGGACCAATGAAATGCAGCTAAATCAGCGGCTGTGCAAAAGCATGGCAAACAGATTAAGGAACAAGCCTGCAAGGAGGCAAGGTGTTGTGTGAACGAGTCGTCACCATGTGGGTTTGTGCCACTAGCCACTCTATACACTCTCATAGAGTGTTTGTTGTGCAAATGAGACCTAAGTGTAAGGCAGGGGTGGGAAACCTCAAGCCGGGAGGGGAAGGGGAGGAGGGGGTCCAATGGGGGCCACAGCTATGTTTTTATTTGGCCTCATTCCAGTTCCTTGATCTGACTCCTGGATCCAGTTCTTTCCTACCCCCATGGACTGAAAGACAGAGCTCAGGGGAAAGGAGGAGAGATGGAAGCATGTACAGAAGGATAGGACACAGAGCTATGATCTGGAATCTTCCTTTTCCTGACTGCACCCTTTAAGCACCGCCACCCCCAACTTCCCGCCCTCAGAGCTTGTACTCATTTTCAAAGTGGCCCCCTGGAGTAAGAAGGCTCCCCATCTCCAGTGTAAAGCACGTCCAGTTAGTGACAGCTATAATGATAAACGTTGCAATGTGGATTCTTAACGACTTCGATTGGACGTTACATGTCATCTAATTCTCCCAAGCAACCATCAGGGGGACGTGAATTTGGAAACAGCCTCAGCGCTACTTAACTACAGCTGGATTTATTTATTTATTTATATTAAAATTTATATGCCGCCCATTCCTGCCACAGGCATCTCGGGGCGGCTAACAACATTTTAAAAACTTTAAAATACATATCAATTAAAACAGCCTAAAATTCCAAAACAAAACAACCCCAACCTACCCACCTCATCTCCCTCGGTAAAGGCCTGGCAGAACAGCTAGGTCTTACACTGTCTGAGGAAAGAGGGGAGGTCGGTGGTCAAGCAGACCTCCAATGGGAGGGAGTTCCACAGCCACCGCGCAGCTACAGAAACGCCCTCCTCATGGTCGGCACCCGGGAAACCCGAGGGACCCCGAGGAGGGCGCCCCCAGCAGACTGCAAAGGCCGATCCAGGACCCGGAGGGTGAAGCGGTCCTGAGATAACCAGATTCTCTTACCCTTCCTACGTCATCCAGTTGCTTCCTCCTTGTCTTTCATTTAATTTGAGAGGGAGAGTGTGATTGTCGGGTTGGCCCCAATTGTAAGCAATGGAGACATGTGAAAACAGTCATAACATGTAACCCCACTTTAACATTTCTTATGCATGTTGCAGGGCTGTATTGGCGCCCTCTGCAGCCCTGCAACATGCATAAGAAATGTTGAAGCGGCGTTAACGTGGAGTTAGTGTTATGTCTGTTTTCACCCATATTAGTTCAAATGAGATCTTTTACAGGATCCTCACCAACAGAAGTTGGTCGGTCCAAAAAACGACATCGTTTGAACTACTTTGTCTCCACCTCTTTCCTTTCATTAGCATTTTTTTGCTTCCGTGGCACCACTACTACAGGTGCACCCCATTCAGTTGTATACCTTGCAATGCATTTCAAACCCAGCATTGAAAATATTGTAACGAATTGGCTTCATTTGTCTTCATATAGTGACCTTTTTCTATATTCTAAGCAGCACAATATATCACACCGAGAATTCTCACCATAGCAACTAACCGGGAGGGTTAGAATTTTGCTACTTATTAAACAGACTGTTTGTTTACATCGCAGGGATGAAAGAGTAGATTGAAATTGAAATTGCAGTGGCATGCTACAAATGGAACAACGACATTCTGATGCTGATATCTCTCAATGTAAAACATGCAATTAGTGTATTTCGTAAATGAAATGCCGTTAGAAGGTCTCCGTGGGGTAGGCATGCTGATTATGTATTATGATACAAGGTCACTACATGAAAGCAACAATGCTGATGCTGAAGGTAGCATAGGGTGAAAACAGACATGACGCTAATTCCACTTTAACACCGCTTTTGTTGGTGCCCTATACAGCCCTGCAACATGCATAACAAATATTAAAGCAGTGTTAAAGTGGAGTTAGCATCATGTCTGTTTTCACCCACTGATGTTCTTGATAGACATCCAGCAGAGTAAGATGAGTTTTCTTGTAAGGAGTTATTCACATCTTCTTAAAGGAGCAAAGGTGGTTTATTTATGGCCAGATTGCCAAGAAAATGTCAGCATGTGGTTCGCAAAGCCGCTAACAGTGTAGCACCATAGGGTGAGCAGGCAGTGAGAAACCCAGCTCTCAACCTGCCAAAGACCTAATATGTGAAAATGGCTTTATAAATGTCTGGCAAAGACCCAGCATAAGGCAGAGCAAGCAGCAGAGGAGGGACTCTGCGCTTGCAAAGAGACTGCCACAATGCATAAGGTTTTCTATCATTTGTAGCTCTCAAGCTGTACCCTGTAACACACTTCCAGTATCTGTAGGCTCTGCTTCTGTCACAATGGCAAGCATCTGTCAGGCTTCAAGCACTGATGCTTCCAGTGAATTATAATCCTGCCTAGGACTCCCAGGCTTCTCAGAGGCTTTTAAGAAGTTCCTTCTCCAAATCCTTTACAGATGTATCAAGGAGGAAACCGGGTCTCTATGGTACTGGGAGTTTGGGTTCTGCTCTTGGTTTTGCCAGGCTCATTGACGGTGCTGTATCAAGGTAGCCAACCTCTGGGCTTCTGAAAATTAGCACAGGCTCCATGGGGAGGAACGGGGGCTGGGGACACTTGAGGGACGTGCTTAGAATGGTGGAAGAAAGGGGAGGGCCCAGATCACGGATCTATGCCATGAATGCATTCCCTGTCCTCATCTCTGCTCCTTTCCTTGGAGCTCACTTTCTCAGTACTTTAAGGTAGGGACTGGATCCGTAGGCCATATCCAAGGACTGGAAAGGGTCCAAATAAAAAACCGACCTGGGCTGGATTTGGCCCATGGGTCACCGGTTCCCCACCCCTGCACTATATAAATAAATAATAATTTCAGGTGATCTAATTAGATTGTGTGGGCCTGATTTTTACAGTGACCACTATAATTATATTTCCATTCCACTGATGGAAGAGACATTGGGTGTTAACACACGCAGGAAAACGCAGGTCCACAGGAATGGGAGTGGCTGGTCTGAGGTGAGGAATCAGTGTGGGTTAGTAGCTAAGCTTTTGGTCTACTATACTGTTTGCTAAAGCATTTCTGCCCCATGCTGCCCCTTCTAACTACAGCTCAGGTGGGGGTGGGAATGAGGGAAATGCTTGGGTTCTTTCATGCATACTAAGACTGAAGTTCACACTAAAGCTTTCCCCAGAGTTAGGCATTGAGGGTAAATTCCCTGGTAGGGTAAATTCTCTGGTGTGTACTGAGGGCTGAGCTCACCCTGTAGCATTTCCCAGTCAGGGCACATGTAAAGGTTTTCTCCCCTGAGTGGATTCTTCTTTTTGAAACAGCAATTTTTAAAAAGTGAAACAAACCATGTTTACATATAATGCTCCCTTATTTAAAAACAGACTTGAAGCATTAAGCTGCCATTTTTTCCCCTTGCACCTCATCTACAGGAGCAAATGCTGGTTTTCCCTTGTTGATTTTTTCCATACAGAGCTTTGCATTTTGCTCACTATTGCATGCCACCATCATTGGGTAGCTTTGCATTTTGCACACACTGCAGTTTTTTTATTCATTGTGTGTTCTATTCCATTGATCATGTAAGTGTGAAATTGTAATGCTGGCCCCACCCACCTAAAAGTCCACCAGCTGCCACTGCGTGCTGCTGGCTTGGTTCGCCCACTCTGGCCTGCCTGAGCCCACGCATCTGTTCCAGGCCCACCAAATGTGGGCCCGGTTCAAACCCTGGTAGGGTTGGTGGCTGGGCTGGAAACATGGGCTCAAAACAAACCAGGCCCATAGTCCAGTCCCACGAGCCACCCAGGCAGGCCAGAGCGGGGTGAAACGGGTGGGCACATTAGGGATGGGCGAACGCGGTTCAGAAGTTCGGAGTTCGGCCCGAACTTGGCCTGTTCGGACGACCAAACCGAACCGAACTTCCGAACACGAACTGGCCGAACTGAACTCAATCCGAACGGCGAAATGACCGAACAGTTCGGTCAGTTCGGGTCGCGTTCGGGTGAGTTCGGGTGGCAAAAAAAGGTTCACTGTAAGGTCAAATGTGACAGGGAGGGGTAGTACTGGTCACTGAGGAGCAGACTTCCAGGCACCAGGGGTGGAGAGGCTTGCAAGAAATTAAACTATATCTTCCTCCCCACTTCCCAACACCTTCTGAGCTAGTCGCTGTTCCTGAACAGCAGGCGTTGAGTAGGATTATTAGATTGCTTTAAGTTTAATTTCAGTTTTGTACTGAAATGAAAGTTAAACCTTAAACTGAAACCTTGTTTTTTGTGATTCCCCCCCCCC
>QEPC01007265.1:859344-896404 GCA_003113815.1 Sphenodon punctatus
GCCGAACCGAACGGCCGAACCGAACGCAGCCAAACTGAACGCAGCCAAACCGAACGGCCGAACCGAACGGCCGAACCGAACGCAGCCAAACCGAACGGCTGAACCGAACGCAGCCAAACTGAACGCAGCCAAACCGAACGGCCGAACCGAACGGCCGAACCTGAATCGCGAACTGTTTGCCCATCCCTAGGGCACATTTCTTTTCGTACCCACCAGGCCCATTGTGGAGAGTTGCCATGGCAATCAGCCATGGCTGCCCATCATGGTGGGGTGGGGGTGGGGCACTGGCTGCAGCATGGGGGGGCAGAGCTGGCCAGCTGCGCATCACTCCACTCCTCCCGTCCCTGGCCGGGTCAGGCCAGGGGAACATTTGGTTCTGTCCCCCCGAACTGACCCAGCCAGGGTTGGCAGGGGCCGGGGGTGCCCATCCCATCTCCAGGGGTGCAGCTGCAGTGGTGGCTGTACATATGTTAACACCCACTATCCCAGCGGAAAGCTAAAGTACTAAATTACTTCTTTAGACAAGAAAGGACATACAACATAGGAAGACATGGAGAAAGTATGCCTACTCCTCCAGTCCTTGTGCAGGCAAAAACTGCCATTGAAATTAGGGCTCTACAATCAGTCCTAGGTGGAATTTTCTAGCTCCAGGCCATAAGAGAAAAAAAAATGAGGTGCTAGGGATCAAAGGCAATTTAGGAGAAAATTCTCTAGTTATCTATGGTATTTATATGGCCCACATTACCACAGTAATTGAGTTCTTCCCTATCTTTAATTGGACGGCCTGGTCCTCAGCTGGGTGGCATTCCTCTGTCTGCAACATAACCTTTGAAAACCACATGGGATCAATTCTAAAATTTCAGAGAGCATTCTAGGCAGGTATCGGTGAGTGCCCTCGATCTCGTCCCTTACTCTGAGCTCAGTCTTTCAGTGATTGAGGGTAGGAACTGGATCCAGGGGCCAGATCCAGGAACTAGAAAGGGACAAATAAAAACTTATTGATATGGGGGAAACTGGAATCCAAAATGGCCCTCATACCATTGGTCCATAATATTATCCATAGAACTGTGACAGGAAGATTAGTCGTAGAGGGAAAGGTGGTGATTGGTTCAGTTACCTCTGATGTAAGAATGCAGCTATTACACCGGAGAGATTGCAAGAAGGAATAAATGTTAACTTACAGAACTGTACATACAGCATGGCTGCTTTTGTTCTCTATGCGAGCAACAACTATTCCGCTTGTTCACACTGGAGCATTCCCCCCATACAACTCTGTGGGTGCTTTTAGATGGAGAGCACCCACGCCTCTGCTCCATCTCACTCCCGGGCAGGCCGTTCGTCTAAAGGCAGGCCGCCAGATGTGTGGGCAGAGCAGAGGTGAAGCAGGCAGTCCCTGCTCCACTCCTGGATGTTCCACTCTGGACCATCCAGGAGCACCACCAGCAGAGAGGGTCACCCAAACTGAGGGCACTGGCCATAGGCAGAGCTACAGTCTGTTTGTTTGGCGGATGGATGCTGCAGCTCCGCTCTTGGCCAAGGGTTGCCCCAGGCAACCCCACGGAGTTGTGGGTGGCAGCCTAGAACATCAGGCGATCTGCCCACAACTCTATGGTGTGGGGGAGGGGGGCGCCGTGTGAGTGGATTGTGGGCTGCGGTAGCTGCCGGGTCGATTTATACCTGAGACCGGGCTGCAAACGGGCAGACGTGGGGGTGCACTCCTGGAGTAGATCTGGGGATGGTCAGCTCCGCGTCCATCTGAAAACACCCTATAGTAACTTTGGACTCCAAAGTTCCCATAATCATTACAAGACCCACTTAAAGTTTCACCCTGAGCTGTTACATTGCCATTGTCTGCGATACACCACTTACAGCTGAGCCCAGTGGTTCCCAAACTTTTTGCCTGCTGTCTGAATGACTCTCTTTTGAGACTTAAATACTGGTTTCTGTTCCTCTTTATGCACGTGGAATGGTGGGATGGGATGTGTGCGTACTTGTATATAATCATGTGAGTGAGGGGGGAAAGCTCATTTGCTGGAGGCAAAGTCTATTGGCTGAGGAGGCTGAGCTTGCCCATCTTTGACTGCTGGAAATGATGGGACTAGGAGGTATGCATTTTGCACTCTGGGCAGACAACCTTAAATTGCACTCTTACCCCCTCCTGCAGTGATGCACACTGTTATAAACACTGCTAATAAAGCACATATTTGACTAATTCTGATATGTCTTTCAAACAATGATGCTGTTTATTTTCATGTATCCTTGTCTCTCCTGATGTTCACCTCTCCCTTGTCTCCTCCTTCCTTGTCTCTTAGATTGTAAGCCCCTTGGGGCAGGGACCTGTCCATAACTACTGATTGTACAGTGTCAGGTACACTGATGGCGCTATGTAAATAATACAAAATAATAATGTATCTGCAAGTGGAGATTACAAACAAATCTTTCTTGACTCGAGAGTTGAAAATTCCTTGATGACCCTGGCTGCTTTTAGATGTGTGCGGCAAGCACGCAGCATACAATCATGCTGCATGTAAATATCCCACATGTGGGATTTAGATGCCACATTTCGCGTGTTAAAGCTGGCCGTGCGTACTTTTAAAGCCGTGAATTAAATACCTTGATGTAGAGGTATTTAATTCACGGCTTTAAAAGAAAGCGCGACCGGTTTTAACACGCGAAATGTCACGTCTAAATCCCACATGCAGGATATTTACACGTAGCATGATTTTATTCAGCGTGTTCACCGGGCACATCTAAAAGTGGACCCTGTCCTACTTGGTATCGCTAGTCGGGTGATGTTCAATGGTCACTGACTTGAGTGGATGGAGGTTTGCACCCTCAGTCTACATAAGCAACAAAGTCTACAATCCTCTGATGCTGCCAACCTTGTGACACCCGTCTGAGGGAGGGAAGCTCCACTATCCCTCCTAGCAGCTAGAGGGAAATAGCAAAAATGAATGTGGACTTCTTCACGTACCCAGCAAAGGGTAGGACCCCTTTGTCCCAAGGCTAAATAGCAGTTTTCACTTCCACTGAGAAATAGTACCTAGGAAGTGCCCTACTGAGTCAGACCAATGGTCTATCTAGCCCAGCATCCTGTCTCCAATAGTGCCCAGTTTTGGTTGCTTCAGAGAATACAGAACAGGTCATAATGGAGTGATTCATTTCCTGATTTTATTTACTCCCACTTTCTGACAATCAGATGTCTCATCCCCTGACCAATTTGGCTAATAGCCATTTACGGACTTCTCCTCTAAGAATTTATCTAGTCTGGGTTTTTGAAACCAGTTATGATATTGGCCTTTGCAATGACTTCTGGCAATGAATTCCACAGGTTAATTGTTGAATGAAACTTTTATTTGCATTCCACCATTTCCTCCCCTTAGTGATCTAGTCTTCTCTAAGCTGAAGAGCCCTAACCTATTGAGCTTCTCTTTATATGGGGGTCATCCCCTGCCTTTGATCATCTTTGTTGCCTTTCTCTGCACTTTTCCCATTTCTACCATATTCTTTTTGAGATGAGGAGACCAGAACAGCCGACAATATTTAAGGTGTGGGCACAGCATGGATTTATATAGTGGCATTATTTTCTATCCCTTTCCTTATAATTCCCAGCACTCTGTTTGCCTTTTCTATCTCCTAAAGCATTGCATTGTTGTACCAGCTACTGTTCACCAATGCTGCCCTGCTATGGGTGAGTACCCTTTAGGGGGCAATCGTGACCTCACTGGAGTCAACGGCTCAGCTTCCACTGACTTTAATAGGTGAGGATTGCACTCTTGGCCTTTCTCTAAAAGTTTGTGGAAAAAGACAGAGAACAGACATTAGATTGGAGTGGGAAACCTCAGGCCTCCGGGGCCAAATGCAGCCTACGGCTAGTTTTTATGTGCCCTTTTCCAGTTCCTGGATCTGGTCCCTGGATTCAGTTACTACCTCTAAACCAAGCTCAGGATAAGGGAGCAGAGATGAGGACATGAACACAGGGATAGGGGACAGATTTGTGATCTGGACCCTCCTCTTCCTGAGTGCACCCCTGAAGCATCCCTGCCCCCAACATCTATGTGGCCTTCAGACCTTCTACTCATTTTTAAAGTGGCCCCTGAAAGCAAAAAGGTTCCCCACCCCTGCATTAGACCATAGTACCAAGATTGGGTTCTTTTAGACAGACGGCAGCTCCAGTTCTGCCCACGCCAGCCCGCTTCACCCTGGGGTTGGCCGGTCTGTTTAAAAGCACCCTGCCGCCAGATGTGCAAGCAAAACAAGCTGTGCCTGCTCCTGGGCACCCCCGACAGTGGTGCTCCGACCAGAACATCCCAGAGCGCTGCCAGCGGAGTGGGCTGGCCAAACCCAGGGCAGTGGCTGAAAGAGGCGCTGCCGTCTGTCTGATGGGCAGACCCACACTGAAGCTTCACTCCCAGTCAGCCGTTGCCCCAGACAACACCATAGAGTTGTGGGCACCAGCCTAGAGTGTTGGGTGATTGCCTGCAACTCTATGATGCGGGGGGTGGGGGGGGCACAAGTGTGGATCGCAGGCCGAGGAACCTGCCAAGTCCATTTAAAGCAGACCCAGGCAGGGCTGGAAGCAGGTGGACATGGGGGTGCACCCCCAGAGCAGCTCTGGGGGCAGCCAGTCTCTGCATCTGTCTAAAAGCACCTATTGTCTTAACCAATAGACAAATGAGTGCACTTTATGATGGGGTGAAGGAAAGGGAGAAATAGAAAGAAATGGAAATTAATATTGATCTTTTCATCCCTGAGTTCCAATTTGGTGGCAAGGGCAGGGGAATCAGTGATAAGTGGAATGCACAGGGATGCTTTCCATAGTGCAAGTGAGGCGAGTAATGACAGCTGTAGAGGTGTGCCCAGGGTACCAGAAGAGGAGCTAGTACAGTGCTTGCTGTGTGTGGGGAGTAGGAATGGCAGGTGGATGGAAAGGAGGCTCAGGCCTGTAGAAAAGGAGAGCAGCAGCAGCAGCAGCAAGGGGAACAGGGTGGCCAGTGGGGCTTGGGTGAGCGGCTGGCCAGCTGGCTCTCGTTGAGCAGCTGCTGATGCTGTGTCAGGCTAGGGGAGTAGCTGCAGCTGCATGCTAGCCATGAATAGCAGAGGAGTGGTGTGCCGGCTGGCTGCTGAAGAGTCAGGCTGAGTTTCTGAAAAGAAAGGAGGAGGCCTGGCTCTCTGAAAGGGTTTCGGCACAGTGGGAGTGCTGCAGCCCTTTGATTTCTGGGCTGTTTGTTCCCAATGAACCTCTTTAATGGAGCAGCTCTACTAAAGGGTTAAGAGTTTACGGAGGGAGTTTGGATAAAATGTAGGGCCGTAAGATTCAATCCATCCTTCAGGAGTGGATGCTGTATGTAATACACTACGGACCCGCTCTCTTTAGGCCTTTCTCTCTTGAGCTAAAGGAAAGAACCATTATTCTGTTAGTCTGACCTCTGGCTGCTTGAGAAGGCTGTGAGAATGGGGACATGATTTTACTGCTACTTCCCCTTAGGACTGAGCACAGGATGGGTGTAATCCTCCAGCCATTTAAGTCAGTGGCTCAGCCCCCATTGACTTTAATGGTGGAAGAGTGCGCCCTATCCGGGTGGAGGAATGGACCCTATAAATGACAATGCACATTCCACTGATGGGACACAATACTAAACTCGATGGGTGACCTGTACACCCAAGCCTCGAAAATGCATGTGCCTGCTTGGTAACGGTGAGCTTGAAACTGGCATAAGCGTAGCTTTGCCTCAGTGCACCTGGAGGGGAGGAGGAGAATGTTGTCTGTTCCTCCAGGGTATAAGCTTTCATTAAAACAAAAGTTTACCTTGTTTTCATTAAAACAAAAATGGCCCTTGCGCATGCCGAGACAACTTTGTAAACGTGAGCCGAGAGGCAGTGCTGCCTTCCTGCGCACACTCAGCTCCGGTGGCAGCTGCCTCTGTTGTTGCTCAGATTTTACAAGCTTCTGGCCACTTTCTCCGTCACGTTCTAGTCTCGCTAGCGACAAGAAATTGGATCAATTTTGTAATACAGCAGTGGCCCTACAAACTGGGGGAGGGTGAGAAGAATCCCAGCTGGCAAACATTTAGTGTCAAGCTGTAATAGGGTGGCCAGATATGCAAATGTTAAGAGGACACTTATAAAAAATACAGGTTGCAGGGCTGCAGTGAAGGCAGTGCAGCTCTGCAACCTGTATTTCTCATGTGTCCTCTAACATTTGCATATCTATCCACGCTACACTGTAAATGAGTTGGGGGTAAAGGTGGGGAAATTCTGAGAGGTAAATGTGGCCTACAGCTAATTTTTATGTGGCTCTTTTCCAGTTCGTAGGTCCATCTGCCTGGGCAGGTCCTACCCACAAAACTGAGCTCAGGGAACAGAGGGGTGAACCTGCACCCAAGAAGAGAGGGCAGTTTCATGGCACAGATCCATGACCTGGACCCTTTCTTTCTTGAGTGCAACCTTTCAGCGCCCAACTTCTATGTGGCCCGCAGAACTTGTACTAATTTTCAAAGAGGCCCTTGGGAGGCAAAATGCCCCTCATCTTTGCACCGCTGCCATCCTAACTGCTTGGGAAAGCAATGAGCAACAGCAGAAGCGGAAATTAGCTACTCATAAACCAGGAGGCGTGCCAAAATGGAGGCAGGGAGCTACTGGGAACAGCCTTTCCAGCAGGTGGTCGATGGGGTGCAGTCACAGGACTCGTCGCCGCTATCAGGAAGCGAGAGAAACATTCCCCGCCATTCGGGGGGGGGGGGCGAGGAGATAGGAATAAATGACTTGAGTTTCTATAAGCTTCCTGGAAGAGGCAGGAGTTTGATCTCAGCACCTTCATTCTTAATTGCACCCCATTCTCCCGATGGGCTTTTAGTTAGTTGGTGCGTTTTACAGCCCCCCACGGGCAAATAATTCCACTGATTATGTCCGCACCCGTCTCTCCTGGGTGCAATCCTGCCTCCATGGGAGGCCAAACTGGCTAAACTCCATGGGCTTCAACGGAGGCAGGATCGCCCCCCACAAACTACCCGTTCATACTCCCCCAAATCATGCAGCTCCAAGCGCACACCTCAGAGAGACTTCTTGGTTGCTGGGTTTTTTTTTTAAATCCTTGCTCTAGAGACACCCTCTCTCCCATCCCCGATGATCGATTATGCTTATGCAGTGGGTAACCGTGCACCAGCGGCAGAATTGTGCAGCCGTCGCTGCCGGCTTGTGCCTGCACTTGGGCATCTAGCACACCAGGCTCCTGCTCCTCTCTGGCGTGGGGGGGGGGTGGTTGGTTTTGTTGTTTTTTTGCCGCTGCTGTTTTTGTTTGTTTGGTTTTGCATTCGCTTCCCCGCTGCCCTGCCCTTTAAGAACAGGAGCAAAAAAAGCCGTGTGGCCACACCCGCCTGCTCCTGGGCTGATGAGCCCTTCCCCCTCATTAATATGAAGGATGAGGCGCCGGTGACTAATGGGTAATGAAGCTGTCACTCCGGCACCTACTTGTTGGGTGTTCGCGCAGAAGAAACGCACAGAGAGGGAGCGGAGTCGGTAGGGGAGCTACCTACGGATCATTTCTCCGGCTGGAGCGCTCTAGGCGGTTGCTACTGACAGCCCATGTTTTGCACCCCCCGGGGCGTTGGAAGGAGCTTCCTGGGCAGCAGAAAACGCTGAGGAGCCTGCGCCCTGTGCACGGAAAAGCTCGCCCGGCCGCCGATGCTTCTCCGAGCAGCGGCCGGTCCATGGCTTGTCCCCTCTAATCCAGCACCGTTGGGCTCGGAGTAGCAGGCATGCTGGATTCTAGCCGGCGGCACTCGTCTCCCCTCGCAGCAGCGCTGAGTTTCTGGCTGCTCCTAACGTCGTGGGTGCAGGTAAGCCGCTGGCGTTTTGCGAAGTGGGGGGGAGGGAGAGAGAGAAACCGATTTGAGTTCCAGGCTTTTTTCTCTCTGCGGTGCATGCATCTTCTCGCATGGGGCTGCATTTCATTCCCTAGGTAGGAGTAGCTGCCTAGCAGCATTGTCCTTTCTGGGGCATGCTTCTTAGCCCTAAAGCCCCGGTTTCTCTTTGTAGGGGGTTGCTATGGCTTCTCCCGTCTCCTTAGCCTTTCAATCTGCCTGCGGTTCCTTGCATTAGCCCCATGGGTTTAAATTGGAGGGAAATCAATATAGTCCTGGGCTTGCTCCGTTGAACTGGGAGCCCAAATGAAACTTACGCCCTTTTATTGGAGACGCGTGATGAAAGCCCAGGACTGCGTTCTGTGCAGATCCTATCTTGGGGAGTCGGTTGCACCCCGCTCTCTTCTTCCACATCTCCTTGAGCAAGTATTTTTGGTCGAGTTTCTGAAATAACGTCTTGCTCTCCATTGCAATGGAGTACTAGGCGAGAGCATTGCATGGATTAAAAAGTCTGCCCGGGGCAATTATCTTTATTGCTGCACCACCCCTTAGACATTTGACTTAGCCTGGATATCTTTAATAGTCCTCTAGTTTTAATAGCAGAGCATTGAGGCTTTTTTTTGTTGTTGCTGGAGGGAACCCTAAAGCGGTTGGCTGACTTGCAAAGCTCCATGCATTTCCCCAAGACGCTATAGTAATGAGGTTGTCTTCCCTTTTGATTTTTATTTTTAGGTGTCCCAGTCCACCGGCTATTTCGAGCTGCATATTAACTCGGTGAAGAATGTAAACGGTGAATTATTGAATGGAGAATGTTGTGATGGAATGAAAAAACCCCAGAACCTAGACTGTACCCGGGATGAATGTGATACTTATGTAAAAGTCTGCTTAAAGGAATATCAGGCTATAATTACTCCCATTGGAGCATGCAACTACGGATCCGGATCTACGCCAGTTCTCGGTGGAAATACTTTTTATTTGAACAAAAATTCTCATCCGGGCAGGAATTACGAACCGGGCAGGATTGTTATGCCTTTTCAGTTTGCATGGCCGGTAGGTTGACATTTTATTTATTTATTTACTTTTATTTATTTAACAGTGCATTAACTTGACCAGAGTAGAAAGAACCGGAGCAAAGAATAGGCTCGTGTATTTTGCTTTCCTGCTGGATCGCTCAGTAGAGGGGTGTGCATCTAGCGCCAGCATGGAGCTTTCTATAATTCGAGATGTTTGCATTTCCACGGCTATTGATTTGGAAGCGTATCTTCTCCGTTGCTTGTGGACTTCGGAAGGGTGATTGGAAAGTGATAGGAACGTCTCAATATTGCTGTCTCCAACAGCAAAGCCAGCTACTTCAGCTGGATCTAGAAGTACATGAAGTCTTTCCCCTCCCCCCCCCCCTCTTAGACGGTGAGCAGGAGGCAATCGAGCAGCAGTATTAAAAAATGCAACGCTTTCAACAAGTTCCAGCTTCATGGGGGGGCTGCACTAAGGGGGCTAGCGATCGCAGTCTGAATGCGCAGGCTTTACTGTGATAGTCAATGAAAGACACGGGCATCTCCCTGTAGGGGCGTGTCTGGTGCAGGAGCATCTAGGCGCGAGCCTTACTTCGTGACAACTCCTTGCTTTTTGCAGGATCCAGGTGTGCGCAGCCGAGCCTTTGCAAAGCCCATTCGTCTGTGCAAAGGTGGTGGTGCGGCGGGCAGTTCGGTCTCTGGCTTCTTGCAGGGACTTGAGGCCCTCCCCCGGCGTGTGGCGCTGCCAACTTGCAGTTCAATGGGGCGCCGGGCGTGCGGGGTTAGGACTCTCCCCCCCGGCAGGGGGCGCAGGCCTCGCGCTGCGTGTGTGTCGGCAGGGCGTGGAGAGGCGGCGGCTGCAGCTGCACTAAGCCCCGGGCTATGGGGATTGCGGAGCGCGTGCTGCTCTTCCCGGCTCCTGGGACTAGACCTGGCGGCGAGGGGAGGCGGGGGTGGGAGGAACTGGCTCGCACGCGCCCTGGCGCCCGTTGGAGTGGGAGACAGAGCAGCATCTCCTCAGGCTTGTGGGTTCAAGCAGGGGCTTGAGCCCCCCATTCTTGGGTGGCTCTTCCCTCCTGAGGAGGGGGGGATCCTTCCTGAGCCTCCCCAGCAAAAAGGCATTGTTTTTCCTCCCTCCCCACCCTCTTAAACCAAAAAGGGGGGGGGAATCCTATTTCCAACAGCCCCTCCCAGTCCCAAGGCTAGATTGCCTGGCTGCACTGGGCTCCATTGTTTTTTGGAGGGGCCCCCATAACCTGAGTTGTGAACATGCATGGCCCCACAGTGCCTTAAGTGTGGGGTGCTCTGGCTTCGAAAGGGCCTACAGTGATCCAAGACATGGGACTCATGAATGAAATCAAAATAACATGGGCCTTGCAGTGCAGGGAGCTCTGAATGGTGGAAGTGTTATATTTAATTGGGGGGGGGGGAAGCAACTACAGTAGCACTTTCAAGTTTATTAGGATACTGGCCATAGCCATGACCCACATAAATAAAAACAATGAATGTATACGCAATCCGTATAAATATTAAAAACATAGTCATTTTCATAGATCCAGGAAGTAGCACTTTCCACTTCCTAATGGGCAGGCCAGGTCCATCGATAATTGTTAAGAAGGGGCCTGTATAGGGCTTCAGCTTCCTTAGATCTACCACTTCCCTTGCCCTGGGCCTAATCCTGTCAAAGCTCAAACAGTGGGTGGCTTTGAGTAGACTGGGGGCTGCTTGAGTGGGTGGAGTCTCTACCGGTAGCGAGCAGAGTGCCCACTCTCACAAGGGGGGTATGTATGACAGGAGTGCCCCTTCATGGACCCAAACTAGGGGTATTTCAGCGGGCGGTTTGAAGGCTTTTTGGACCAAGCAGAATGAGGTGTCCCTGGATATGTACCAAAGCTCTGAGAGCCAGGCTGGAGTGGATCAAGTAGCTGGCACTTTTAGCAAGGAGGCCACAAAAAGGATTCCTTGGCTCGGCAATTGTCAAACTGGTACAAGTAGGAGATACATATATTCCTAACGAGTGGGGGATAAGAGTATTGGTTATGGTAATATAGTACTAGGGAAGCTAGGGCATTACTTACAGCAAGGAGGAAGCTCATGCTCTCGCCTAATCCCAGCTGTTGGCATGTGTGCTTTACACAACTTTCTCTCCCCCACGTGTCTGATGCTGCTGTATAAGCTTTCTATTGAGAGCCAGCATACTGTAGTGGCTAAGGTGCTGGACTTTGACCTGGGAAACCCAGGGTTTGAATCTCCCCTTGGCCAATGAACTTGCTGTGTGGCCTTGGGCAGGTCACAACCTCTGTCTCTGTTCCTTGGTCTGTCTTTCCCCATGTTCTCTCATGCTTGTCCATCTTGGATTGTAAACCCACCAGGCAGGGACCTGTCTGAAAATCTGTGACTGTAAAGCACGGTGTATGCCTAGTAGCGCTATAGAAACGATTAGTAGTAGTGAGACTGTAGCTGAAGAGTGAGCTTTTAGTTTTCCTAATGTTTGGGGGAGGTGGTGGAGGAATGGGAGAGGGTCACAGTGGCAGTTCTATAACTTGGACAGGCGCCTAGTATTGGCCTATAGGAACCCTAGTTCCTGGATCAAGAATTCTGTTGATGCTAACAAATAACATGCACTATCCTCTGATCAAAACCAGTGGGGCCAGGTTTGTTGAACTAATCCAACATCTCGCATGGTCTCTGCTACTAAAGTCACTTCTACTTTATTTCTTAAAAATCTGATTGCCAAAGATGCTTGAGGAAACCTTGACTGATCTGTCAGTTTGGGGTGGCTTTGTTTTTGGGGATGAGGAGACTTCTTTTCAAGACTAGGAAAGTCCCTGTGTCTTTTTCATGGTGAAAACTTGTGTATGGAAGGGCCTTGGAGTGTTAAATTCTAAGTATTGGTTTCCATGTAGAAGGAGAGCCAAGTGAGAAGTGTCTTCTATAATTCAGTGGAATGGGAGTTGGGATTGTCAACGGGTGCATAGTGTACACTGGGCAGGACAAAGAAAGAGTTGGTAGCTCGTGAAAGGGAAACTGTGCTCAAGGGTAGAGACTCAAAACCAGATAAGCGACCTCAACATCTCCACTTCCAAATATATTTGACATGTAAGGGGAGGTAATCGGCTCCTAGCTTGTGCTGCTTTGCAGTAGTGCTATTTGAAATGGACTGAGTATTGGGAAATCTTTCTGTAATACAGGTCTCTGAGCCCAACCCTCTTCTGCTTGGTTTGCCAAAGAAGCACATTCCTATGTTGCAGCTGCTATATATTACATTCTTGTATGTTGAATGAGTTCTAAATGTTTGTTTAAACAGGTCCTTCTTCTTCAGGTAAACTTGTACAGTAGTGTCTACCATTAAATTCTTTACACACCAACCCACACCATCTTGTGGAAGCGCCTTCATTTTTTGCAGCTGTTGCAAAGCAACCTGTAATTTTGTTTTAAATGGTGCAGCCAGTCTTGCAATGTAGCTTTGGTGGGTGGCTAACACTGTAGTTGGATGTAATACAAGACGTCTTACTGCCTACCCTTCTAACTCTAAAAATAATTGTACTAGATGTACTGCAGCTTTGAAAAATGCTTGTAATCATTTAAACTTTGATTTGTTATCCTGAGTTTTGTAGAGTGGTGGTTGCATCATTGCATCACAATTTAAGATTAGCAAATTTAAAAAATAGCTTTTCCCCACTGAATTTAAGACTACTTCTAATCCTGATGCTAAAAATATTACTTTTAATGTTTTGCCAAATAAGACAAACTTAAAAATAGTCGTAGAAAGTTGACTTATTGAAGCAAGTATAAGAACTAGTTAACTTCAAAATGACTTCTCATCTCTCTCTTCTCAAGCCTTTGTCACAAAGCTGGTTTTGTGCTGACATGTTGCAACGAGCATGAATGAGAAACATTTAATGCAGTTGGAAGCAATATGCCACTGCACTAAAAGGGGGACAGGAAAAGTGTCTTGGCAAAACAAAAAAAGGCACTTTGACTTGACTTTTTTTTTCCCCCCCCCTATAATCAAGGACTTCTACATATAAAGCTTGTTGGATCATAGGTGTATGCAGAATCTACAATGAGAAAATGAAAACAAGCACATGGGCTTCTTACTGCATAGTGTGCTACTGTCTTCCTGTTTGAATCAGGCATATGCATTTAACATCTGTTGGAACAATTTACAGGAAAATACAAATGTCCCTCAGTGCTTGCCCACCCCTTCATCGAGTGCCATGACTGTGCCAGTGCAGCAACTGCCATCATGATAAGAAACAGGTCGAAGGCTTAGAGAGCATTACTATTTCAATAAAAACCTTTCTTCTGTTAAAGAATTACTTATGACAGTGAAACAAAATGAAAGTCTGAAATTGGCCTTTAACCGTCCTTAAAGCCAGCCTTGACTGTATGACAAGTGTAACTATTCTGTGAAGCTGAATTTTTGAGACTCTTCTCCCCACCCCACCCCCCTTCCCCAGTGAACTGAAGTGTGACTTACGCTTCCTATTCTACTGCTGCTTTTCTTCTTTGACCTAATTTGTAGTAGGAGACTGGGAAGTTGCCAAAATATTCCTAAAATTGCTACCTAGGGGTATGTCTTCTGCAGAAATCTGGCAGAGGGAGCAGTGGAGGAAGAGCTACAAGAATTCAGCTGTTTTCTTCACCCGCCCAGCTCAATTCTCCATCCTTCCTGCTCTAAAGCTTGTTAAGCCTAATCGGGTGAAAAGTAATAATAAAAACACTAATTAAAAATGAAGATAAATACTATTTGAGAAGGCTATATGAAATGTTCTATGTGGATAGAACTGCCTCTTCTAAACTCTATAGTGTAGAAACCCCAGACAAGACTTGCGTTCCCCAACACTCTTGAGCAAACTTGTACATCTCTCCCCAGAACTACCCAGGCACCTCATCATAAGGGAGGAAAGGAATCTACTGTTAATGCTTTCTATTCTAAGTTTAGAAACTTTAATAGCTTATTTTAATAAACAGCTTTTGGTAATCAGAGGCCAGTGCCACTCAATTTTTTTTTAGAATTTGAGTACCATTTTGTACCCTGCATACACACCATCAGCTCATAGAACACCATGTGGTCATTGGAAAGTGTATATCCTGACCGGTCACATTGGCAGATTCTCAGCCTAATGGGTGTGTAGAATCTCAGTTTACATTACTGAGACTTGTCTTCATCATGAAACCTCTAGAAAAGGCAATCTTTGGGTTCATCTGTTGAGACCATGCTCTTGGTATATTCATCATCATTTATGCTGGAGTAAGTTGTCATGGCAACTAGTGACATGCTGCTAATTGTCAACACATGTAGGGTAATCCCCTTCTCATTAATCAATGGGAATTTTGCCATTAACTTCAGTGGGAGGAGGATTGTGCCTGTAATCAGGACTGCTTAACTTTTTTGCTCATCTCCATTCACTTCACTTAAAATGCTTATTCTCCCTCGATATTGGCAGTAAAGTCTTGTATTTGAAGACCATGTTGAAAATGAATTAAGATTAATGAAAACTGAAAGCTATAATTCAGTATGCCTACCTCTCTTCTCCCCCCCCCCCCCCCCCCCCCCNGTACCACTTGTGAAGAGCAGTTCATTGTATTAGAGCAGAGGATAAGGAGTTGGGATGCTTGAATCTTATTGCTGACACCACTGTCTTTAAAGAAATGGGTAAGAATCTTTTGGTTGGAAAACGTTGCAGTTCTGTCAGATGCAATCTCTCCTGTGGTTCAGCATATGCATTCGTTATCCAAGTATGGGTTTTCATTTTGCCATGTTGAGACCCCTCCACCCCCAAGCTTGTGATTACTTGAGCTTCCTCTTGGAATCCAATGTCCATTCATTTTAATGATCTGAATCTGTTGTCTTATGGTATGTGCCACAAAGATTGAGCAGTATACTACAGAATTAAGCATACAAGTTCATTATAATGAATCCTTCTTGGACCAGAGAAAAGCCTACTTATATTTGTGTGTTCGCGAAGTTTGTCAATGTGCAATTGATTAGAAGTGCTTGTATTGGGGGTTGTAATAAGCAGGTGTTATTAGCAGGGCTTGTTTATAATGAAGTTTGTATCTATACTGAGACTGTGGAGTATTCTGTAACATTAGCACTTTTTGTGAGAATGCAGTGGAAGTTGCACTTAAAGTAAAGAATTTGAGTTGAAGGTGTGAGCACAGAGGATGGAAAACATGACTGTACATGGTACAACATTCCCCCTTTCCTTGGATATTTTACTATGGTTGTGTAAGAGCATATTGCACTTTTCTAAAACCTATTTTCATGGTGTCAAGTCCTAAAAGACTTAGCTTAACCTTGCCTGAAGGGGGCAGGCCTTCTTGCCGAGCCCATTTCTAGGAATTTACTAGTCTTCCAGAAATACTAGAAATTCCAGCGTCCATGGGTTCTGTTCCCTTTTTAATGAGTCTCTTTTTTGAAGCGGTAGGGTAAAAGCTTTCAAAGCCACCTTGGTAACCTAGCATCTTAAGTCAATTGGATGCTTTTAAAAACTTAGTGTTGCAGAGAACTGAAGTAAGTATTTGTACGCCAGGGGTGGGGAACCTTGGAGCTGGTGACCAAGTGCAGCCCACGGCTAGATTTGTATTTGTTTTTTTGTGGGGCCCCTTTTTAGTTTCTGGATTATACACCAAGAATATCTACCTTGGTATACCCTAGCTAGTATTAGTGTGCCTCTTGCTGAAACTGCTTAATCTTGATGCTTCACCTGTGTGCTACAGGGCTGAATTTGAAACTGCAAGCTGAATACATGGTTAAAATGTGTGTTGGATGTGACTTCCATCTACTTCTGCGTAATCTTCAACATGTGGCTCCTGTAGTCTCCCATAAATTGAAATCTGAGAGCTGTATGGCTGCAGCCAAGAGCAGAATCGGACGTTGGATAGCGTATAGCTTTGATGTGTATCTAGGTTTCTAACTACCTCCTGGATACCCAGCCATAACTTTAGAAAATGTCCTCTTGCATTCAGCTAGGAGACTGCACTCTGTTCTGTCAGATCCAGTCTTGGCTGTAGGGATTCATTATTCTGATAATTGGATTGACTGGGGTGCCTAGACACATACAAGATGGGTGTGTGTGTCTAGTTTAGAACACGGCAGCCTTGCACTTCAAGGAGCTTCAAATTGGTGCCCTGCTTTCTTCACTGGATTCTAATTGGTTAAACCTAGTCTCTTGTGCATCCGTAAACTTTTCTATGGGATAAGTTGAATTGTCAATTCAAAAAGGTTGTCCTAGAATCCCAGAGCTGGAAGGTACCTCAAGGGTCATCTAGTTGCCACAAGACCTGCCAAACTCTATCTGCATAGAAAAACCAGTCCAGGTACTGCTTCATCTATGACAAACTATGCTACATTCCACCAAAACAGTAGAATGGTTTATCTCCCTGCCTGCCCCCCAAATCAGACTTGTGGAGGAAATGGCTTTCTCGGCAACTGACCCACAACAGTGCAGCTTCATTCTGGAAGAGATTAGGATGACGAGAACTTGCTGACTTCAGAATGAAATGTAAAACCTGTTTGTTCTGCCAAACTGTCCCTCAATTAACCCTACAAAATACACATGGGTGAGGGGTAAAGAACAGAGTTGAATACAAGATTACGATTTGTTATACTGTAGTGATGGGTGCAGTATAAGAGTGTAATAAACAAATAGTGTAATAATGAGACTAATGTGAAGAACGTAGTAGTAACCTATTACATTTTTGTGTCCCACCAGTCATTCACCTGCAATTTGATTTTCTCTTGGATGGGAATTTGTCCTGCTTCAAAAGCTTTATAGCCCTCAGGTTCTTCTGCACAAACACTTTGACTCTTCCATGGGTGTTTTGGGTAATATTACATGTACATATACTATAGAAATAGAGTGAGTGGGGGGAATGGCTGTACTAACTTGCCTTTTACTTAGTGAGGAAAGTCTGGATGGATATGAAATGGCTGCATTGTTAAAGCTAAAAAAATAAAATCTCCCAAATTTTGATAGAACAGCTGTCTGAAAAAGAGGATTTCTTGTTAAAGTTCTCTTGTACTGCAAAGAGATTAGTGGTTTACCTCCTGTTGCTTCCCTATTTCTTTGGATAGCTTCCTTTTTATGCCCCTTTATGAATACTTTTGAGTAATTTAAGAATAATATTGGGACAACTTGCATCCATAATTGTGATAACTTTGGTACTTTTTTGACAATAGTGTTTTTACTAAATTTCTGTACACAAATTTAATCTGGATTATAAAATGCCAGTAGTAGTAGTACTCTTGAAGGTGTTCTAATGCCCATTTCAGAAGAAGCTCAGGGCAGTGTCAGTGATTTATCATTGAGGTTCTGCAATGAGTGTGCAAAAGCCTTTTGCACACTATTCAAATTACTGTCTTAGCTTCAGTTGTTGGAAATCACAAATTGTAATCCAAATCTGGATTTGGAAAAGCTGGCTAAGGATACTTTCATATCAAAACTGTAGTCAAAGCTTCCTATTACTTCCATTTTAATCTCTTGGGCATTTGGAAATGTGGAGTAATTTCTGAGACTTCCAGGCTGTTAGTATTCCAATGAAGATATAGACTGGCGTCGGCCTCTAAAGAAGAATACAATTTTACTGTTCAAAAATGTCCGTTCTATGATTGGGCAGCAAGGGTGCTAAAGTCCCAGTTTCCTTTTTTCAGCAGACTGGTATAGTTTTAAGATGCTTGATGAACACTTATGGTTCTTTCTACTCTCAAGTGTGTTTTCTTCCCCCAAGTATAGATGGCTGTTTTAATCAATAAGAGTTCTTTAGGAAATTATGTTTACACAAGTGTAATCCACACTACAGCATTCTCCTTTGTAACAATAATACCTTTATTCCTATACCCTGCCCTGTGCTAAAGGGCACTGGAGTGATTTAATAAACCTTACACAAAAAATCCTCTCAAATCCATTGCAAAAACAACTTGAGCGAAGGTAAAGAGGGAGAAAAGAAAACATTGAGAAACCACCAGCAGTGGATCCTAAAAGCACCTGGAGAATAAATCTTCTGGTGCGTGTTTTTTTTAAAAGGTGAGGGAGGAACCAAGATGAGAATCTGGCTGTGCTGGGCTGCTAACACTGGAGGAGTTGTGGGTATTCCTGGCAGCATGAACATTGGCTAGTAGATACTTGCTTACTAAAACAAGGTGGATTCATGGCTGGCTCAAAAACCATCTCTTGACTGATCATTAGCAGCTCATCAAACTGGAGGAAGGTATCAAGGTGGGTCCTGCAGGACTGTGTCTAGCATGTGGTGCTAGTCAACATCATTGATGGGTGTTAATGCTGGGTTTTTTTTAATGGAGGGGAGGGTGCCAGCCACCCTCAAATGTGCAGAGGCCCAACCTTTCTCAAGAAACCATCCCTTGAAGTTGGAGTGCTTGCCAATTATTGTCCAGTCTCCAGTTTGCCTTGGGGAAGGCGATTGAGAAGGTGCAGTGCAGCTGTAGAGATGTGGACTCGAACAATATCTTGAGTAAAATTCCAGTCGGGGTTCTAGCCTTCCCATGCAGTAGAGGCCGTGCTTGTCAGGGTGATAAATCGTCGGCTCATTTTTAGATCGAAGACAGCTGGCCTTTTTGGTCATGCTGGACCTTTATGGCGGCGTTGGATACAATTGACCATGTGTTACTACTTCAGCAGCTGAAGGATGCAGATGGTATGAAGGGAGCTGCCAGTTGGTGGCTTCAGTCATACCTAGAAAATGGAGTCCATTGGTGGTGATGGATATGCATCCTATCCAAGAGGCTTGAACTGTGACATTCCTCTAGGCTTGATTCTCTCTCCCATGGTGTTCGTGTGTATGAAACCCTTTCGGGATGTGTCCAAGTGCAGGGTTGAGTAGCCTCAGTGCTGGTGATACACAACTCTGTATATCTTGCCCCATGAGCCCTGCCATTTTGGCCTCTGCCTTGGAGGAATGCTTGAATGACATAGCCAGTTGGGTGCATCAGAGCTACCTCATGCTCAATGTAGGGAAGACTGAAGTGTAGGTTGGTGGGGAGTGGCAGTTGATATGGATGTCCTTGTCCCTCTTGAGGGCCCTTCATGTGGATGGGGTCCACATTGAGAACCACCAGCAGTGGATCCTAAAAACACCTGGAGAATAAATCTTCCGGTGCGTGTTTTTTTTAAAAGGTGAGGGAGGAACCAAGATGAGAATCTGGCTGTGCTGGGCTGCTAACACTGGAGGAGTTGCGGGTATTCCTGGCAGCATGAACATTGGCTAGTAGATACTTGCTTACTAAAACAAGGTGGATTCATGACTGGCTGAAAAACCATCTCTTGACTGATCATTAGCAGCTCATCAAACTGGAGGAAGGTATCAAGGTGGGTCCTGCAGGACTCTGTCTAGCATGTGGGTGATCTGTCCCTGATAACTTGGGTGTCGGATATGGTTCAGAGATGTTTGTTTCAGCTATGCGATTTATTTATTTATTTTGTATTTATTTTAAAAGTTTTATTCTGCCACGGGCAGCTCTGGGCAGCTTACAAATAACAAAACACAACTTTAAAAACACTTCAAACAGGGAGGATTAAAATATCCCTACCCACCCTAACCCATACCCCCCCACCCATCCTCGCCATCAAAAGCCAGGCAGAACAGCCACGTTTTACAACAGTGTCAAAGGGTTTGCGTAAGCTTTGCCCTTACTTATACCAGGCTGTCCTTGCCACAGTGACCCATGCCCTGTTGACTAAGAGGCTTGACTTTTGTAACTCCTCTTCTACAAGGTGCCAGCAGTACTTACCCATTGCTTGCAGGTGGTTCGGAATGCAACATGGCTGCTTACTGGTTTGGGCAGCCATGATCCTATTGCACCTGCCCTGTATTGGCTGCCTGTATTGCGACAATTAAGTTTTTAAAGATTGTGCTGCTGGTCTTCAGGGCCCTGCACAGTATAGGCCTTAGCTATATTTGAGACCTGCTCCTGGAACGCCTCTCTGATGGGTATCTGCACTTGGAAACCAATCAGTGATTGGGGATCCCACCATTACATCTTAAGTCAGTGAGACTTGCTGTGGTGGGCTCCTCGGTTTCGAACTCACGCCCTCGGGATGTCTGTCTTCTTCCTTTTTAAAAGAGCACCTAAAACTCACTCATTCTCTAGGTGCTCTTAGGATCCGCTGTAGGTTCCCCTTAATGTAGTCTGCCCTCCATCTTGACTGTCACCTTTTTAAATTGTCTTACATCTTGTATTTTTATATTTTTGATTGTAAAGCACCAAGGTGCCATTTAACACGGGGAGCACTGTAAAAATAAAATTATTGATTTTTGCTAGTACTTATCAAGTTTGCAGATGGCACAAAATGGGAAGAGGCAGCTAAAACCTTGGACGATAGAATTACAATTCAAAAAATCTGGAAATTCTGGGTTGAAATTAACAATGAAAATCATCTAAGATAAATGTAAAATTTCTACATTGAGGAAGAAAAAAAATGTGCAAGTATAAGAAGGGGGGTGGGGAAGATGTAAAAAGTGATCCACCACATTCCCTAGCTCCAAGCTGAACATGAGTCAGCAGCATGGTGTGGCTGCAAAAAAGGCGAATGCAATTTTAGCCTACATTAACAGAAGCATTGTTCCCAAGTTGGTGGAAGTAATTCTATTCTATTCAGCGCTGGTCAGACATCATCTGAGTATTGTCCTGTTCTGGGCATCTCATTTTAGAACGGACTTCCACGAATTAGAGTGGGCTCAGAGGGCAGTGAGACAGATGATAAATGGTCTAGAAAGCAAATGTTATGAGGAAAGGCTGAAGGCATTGGGTATATTTTTGCCTAGGGAAGAAAAGGAGACTTTAAACATCTAAAGGGCTACCACCAAGAATATGGCAAGCAACTACATCTGCATTGCTATAGAGAGCAGGACTAGAAATAACTGGTTCAAGTTGCAGGAAGGTAGATTCAGGGGAAAACCTCCTAACAGTAAGAGCTTTGTGGCAATGGAACAAGATGCCAATGGGAGTTCTAGGCTCTCCATAACTGCAGGTCTTCAGAAAGAAGCTGAACAGTCTTTTGTTGCATGTTGTAGCTTCATCTGGGGCTTGGGGTTACGGGTTAGATGTCCCTTCCAGTGCTAAGATTTTTTTATTTAGTTTTTTTTTTCTTCCTTTTTTTGGCCGTAGTGGTCAATATGGAACAATATTACACTTAGTTTGCTAGCCTCTTGACTTTGTTCTAGAAGATCCAAAGGTATTCTGTTTGAGGGTGGAGAGCGTGGGTGCGTAATTCACAACACTCAGGCAGTTATCCTCCTGGGTGTCTGCCCTTCAGTAAAGTGTATCCATATTGTGCATTTCTCCAATGTACCCTGATCTGACCAAATACCGCCTGAGGTACTTCCATATAGGATGTGATCCCCCCCCCCCCCCCCGATCAGTTGTCATTGTCCTCCTGTCCGTAGCCAGCTTTGATTTGGCAGGGAGCCAAAATGCACTTCCAGGCTGCTCTGGTTCATAACTTTTGTTTGATTTAGATGATCACGTCAGTCCCCATGTCTTATAGCCAGACTTCTGCTTGGGCAGAATGTTCCTATGCAGATTATTACTGTAATAGGATAAAATGTGATGCTTGATAGTATAGCTCATTGCTGGGCTTTAACTTGTGTTTTGTTGCTTACTGTGAAGAAACTGCTAGATTACACGTAGTAGTGACTTCATTCTGTAGATTAAGAATGACGCTCTGTTGTCATGCTACAGCGGTTCTGGAGGTTTCAAGATTCTTTAGTCTTTTAGGAATTCAGTGTTACTCTTCAGTTTTAAATGGGGAAACATGACCCCAGTGGTGGTGTGGTGGCTTGCATGTGCATGCCAATTCACTTGAGAGTCTAAGTCTTGTGAATGATAGTGAATTTATGTGGAGTCTTTCTGTTGGGGGAGGAATGTCTTTTTTTCTTTTGTTTTGTGACTTTGTTAATGTCGCTCTGTGCCTGGTACCTTTTTTCTTTGAAAATGATCCCATAATGTTTTTCCCAGCAGGGTTCCAATAAAACACTTTAGCCCACCAGCTCAGTGTTACATAATGTAGTGTATGCTATTTTGAGGGGAAGGTTGAGAGAATTTACTATTAGGGGTGTGACTGTCTGTATCAGATTAATCTAATACTGATAATTGTTTATTGGATTAATGATACCAATAATTGTCTGTATCACTATATGGTTTTTTTAACATTGCTGGTTTCTCTTGGATTTTAACGTAGACTCCATTTAACAATGGCTGCAGTGTTAAAGATCTGAGAAAATTGGCAATGTTAAAAAACCGATACACTGATACTGGATTAATCCAATACCAGTAACCAATAATTCCCCTGGAGTCCCACCCCTTGGTCAGCGTATAAGATGATGGTTAAATGAAGTAAAGGACATCTTACGGTTAACTTTCCCTAATCTCATCGGATGCAACTCCAGACTGCAATGTGCAGTGAGCGTGGCTATTATCCAGTGAATAAAATAGTTACTAGTAGTGGTTAGAATATTCCATTATTAGATTGAAAGGACATGTCAAGGCTAAATGACACTTAGCCTTACTTCATGAGAAGGTTGCTAAGAAACTGACAGTCTCTTGAGCAACCAATTATTTTGCCTGGACAGACATAAGTGCTTGCTCTCAAGTATTTTTCTCTCTTAACATAAGATTGTGGCTTGCTTAAAATTTTCTCAAGCTTTATTTTCAACTTTGATTGCCATATTTAAGGAGGGAAATTTAATGAATTGCAATACTAAACACACTGCTTCTGACTGCTATTTGATCTTGATTTGCATAAATAACTTTAATATTCAAAAGTAAATGGGCACTAAAAACTTAGACTGAAGACCTTGAATGTACTTTGAAGAGTTTGACCTTGGATTTGTAACTAGATCGGACTTTTTGCCCAGTATAAAACGTGCAATGCCGTTTTGGTAGCTACTGCAGTACCCTGCCTGCCTTTTGATAAGTAGCTCTTGCATTAGACCACTGTGCACAACTAACAGTGGAAGAGACTGATCAAAAGCAAGGGAAAGGTCTTGGTTCCAAAGGCAATTTCAAACACAGATCTTGAGTTGTATGCAGTATAAGAGAATGGGCTGCTTTCCAACATTACGTGGGAGGGGAGTGAACTTGTGCCGTGGTGACCATGGCTTTGTAATAGCGGGGATTAGCGCCTGTGAGAATGCACTAATCCTCTTTTATCATGTGAGAACAGCCATCCTTGTAAAGGCTACATTTGGGGACCTGGTAATGCGTGAGCGTTATTGCATAATAAAAGGGAATTAATGTATTCTCATAGGCAGTTGCACAAGTTCTGCCCTTCCCGTGTAACGTCGGAAAGCAGCCCATTTCAGGTAGCCTGCACACCGCAGTGCTTAGTTGAACCTAGTTCTAGCCCCTCTAAAGTGTAGCAAATACTACTATGCATCCCTTGCAAACATCTACTTTGATAGTTGCATATGAACAAATTGGCACTTTTTCCTATCTGCTACTTCTATAGCCTTCAGTCCGATTTATTTGGACACACGGAGCGATCTCCCTCACATCCACTAGGAGGCAGAACAGACTTTCCACTGGGCATTTGCAGGGAGATTGCGCCCTCGCTTTCCCAGTTGTAAGTCTGCCTCCAATCATACCAGCTAGCCAGGAGACATTTATGGCTGTTACTGGCTGGGGTGGTTAGTGCCTCCCTTCAGGAGGGTAAGGTGCCTGACTGCCTAAAGGAGGCTGTGGTTAGACCCCCTGCTCAAGAAACTCTCTCTTGACGCTGATGCTTCTGCCAGTTATCAGCCGGTCTCAAACCTTCCCTTTTTAGGGAAGGTTATTGAACGGGCTGTGGCACAGCAGCTCCAGGAACATCTGCACCGCACAGGTTTCCTTGGTCCCTCCCAGTCTGGGTTTCGGCCTGGGTATGGTATGGAGACTGTATTGGTGGCCTTGGTTGACGATCTCCGTCTGGCGTTGGACCAGGGTAGTCAGACCTTACTGGTCCTGCTAGACCTTTTGGCTGCGTTCGACACAGTTGATCATGAGGTGTTGGTGACTCGCCTGCGGGACCGTATCGAGATTGTCGGAACGGTCTTGGACTGGTTTCATTCGTTCCTGGCTGGGAGAACTCACCGGGTAGTCTTAAGGCAGTGTACATCTTCCCCCTCGGGGACCTCACGTGTGGAGTCCCATAGGGTGCCATTCTGTCCCCCCTCTTATTTAACATCTATATGCAGCCGTTAGGGGAGATCGTGAGGGGGTTTCAGGACATGCAGTGTCATCCGTATGCTGATGACACTCAGCTCTACCTCTCCTTTTCTATTGACCCAGGCCATGCAGTCTCCTTATTTTCCCAGTGCCTGTCAGCTCGCTGTGGGGGCTTGGATGAGGTCGAGCCATCTGCAGTTGAATCCTGACAAGCTGGAGGTGGTGATGGTGGGCAAGGGCTTAGGGGACCTGAGGGTGGTTGAATCTCCTCTTGTTGAGGGGGTTTGCCCTCCCTTGGTGTCTCAAGTGCGGAGTCTGGGTGTGGTCCTCAATTCACGGTTCAGCCTGGAATCTCGGGTTGTGGCCGTGGCGGGGAGCGCGTTTCAGCAGTTACATCTTGTTTGGCGGCTTCGGCCGTATCTCTCAGACTCTTACCTCGCCACTGTCTTCCATGCCTTCATCACCTCGAGGCTGGATTACTGCAACACGCTCTACGTGGGTCTGCCCGAGAAGCTGGTCCGGAGGCTGCAGCTGGTGCAGAATGCCGCGGCCCATCTCCTTACGGTGTCAGGTTGCAGGGAGCACACGACACCAGTGCTCCGGGCTCTGCACTGGCTGCCTATAAAGCACTGAGCCAGGTTCAAGGTTCTGGTTTTAATCTTTAAAGCCCTTCACGGCCTGGGCCTTGATCATATGTGGGACCGCCTCACTCCCCATGTGCCCGTGCGACCCTTGAGATTGTCCGTGGGAGCCTTTATGGAGGTTCCCCGGGCGAAGCGGGTATCCACTGATGTTTTTCAGTGGCCGCCCCTGTGCTGTGGAATTCGCTCCCGGAGGAGGCTCGGTTGGCTCCCACTCTCCTGCTGTTTCGGCGTGTATGTAAGACCTGGCTGTTCCGTCAGGCTTTTGGCGAGGGGTAGGGGGTGGGGTTTCCCCACATTGTAGTGTGTGTGTGGTTTTTTTTTTTAAGTGATAGCCATTTGTTCAATGGCTACGGCCGCCTCGTACACCTCTAGAGCCATCATGAAGTGGTTTAAGCTAGCTAAGGGCCCCAAAATATATGCCCCCCGTCTCGCAAGCTGGCCACTAATGTCATCTTGGCCCACACATTCTTAATCGATGCATCTATGGATATAGTCACCTGGGCTGCCAGAGGCATGGCAGCGAATGTGGCAGCCAGGCACCATTTATGGCTGCGTTCTTGGCGCGCAGACTCGCACGCCAAGAACCTCCTAGTAAACAGCAGGTTCAGAGGCCACAAGCTATTTGGCCAGGCTTTGAAAAGGCACTAACTGAGGCCTCCAACAAGAACAAGAAGCAGTCCAACAATCGGGTGCAGACGTTTAAAAGTTTTTTTCGCCCATTCCAGCACCCCCAGCAGGGGTTTCGAAGGAACTTTCCCTCTTACAACACCTGGAACACACAGAAATGCAGCAGAGCACACAGGGGACGTGGAGCCAAGATCAACAGGCCTGCACCCCACTCTAACTATACCAGACATAATGGGTCACCATCACGCAAGCAGGACTTTTGACTACTCCGCACCCTCCTCCCCCATCTCGGAGGAAGGCTCCTATGTTTCGCCCATCGGTGGGACCAAGCCACCCTGGACCACTGGGTAAGACAAACCGTCATAAGGGGATACTCAGGCCAAGGGAGTTTTCGCGTATCCCCTCTCTCGCGCATCTCCTCCAAATGCTCAGCTATGCACCGCGAGATCAACAGACTACATCACATACGGGCCATAGAAAGGGTGCCATGGCACGGAAAGGGATTCTACTCAATTCTCTTCTTAGTACAGAAAAAAAATGGAGAGCAGTCCTAGACCTCAAGCGTCTCAACAAATCCATCCAGTTACAAAGATTCAAGATGGAAACCCTGGCCTTCATCTCCCTAGCATCTCAAAAAACGACTGGCTCACCTCATTAGATCTCAGACGCTTACCTCCATAAACCCATCCTCCGACCTCACCGCCGATGGCTAAGACTTGCTTACAACAATCCGCACTGGCAGTACAGAGCCCTCCCCTTCGGATTGGCAACTGCCCCCCAAACATTCACCAAGGTCCTAATCCCACTCATGGCAAACCTGGGACTAGAGGGCATAGCCATATTCCCCTACCTGGATGACCTGCTTATCCGGTCCCCATCCAGGGAACTCGCTCTTGCTCATCTCCAACGCTCCATCTCCTTCCTGGAGTATCACGGCTTTTAAGTCAACTGGGACAAGAGCCATCTCACACCAACTCAGCATCTAGAGCACCTCAGGGTAATATTCGACACCTCCCTAGACAGGTTGTTCATACCAGTCCCACGCCAGCACAAGATTCTAGAGCTCATAGTATCTACACAGACAGCCCCACGCACTTCCTTGCAAACACTAGCGTCTCTCCTGGACACCTCGTTCTTCTGCATACACCATCTTCAATGGGCCAGATTTCATACGCGCCCGCTCCAACGGTTTCTGCGCCCATGGCAGACTTGCATAATCAACGGCTACCCGGCCTACCTCACAGTCCCACCTGAGACACAACGCTCCTTCAAATGGTGGGAAGCCCCCCCCCCCCCCCCCCCCCCAGAGAGTTCCCCTAACAGAACCATCCAGGCTTGTCCTGACAAGACGCCAGCCTCTCAGGCTGGGGAGCTCACCTGGGAACCAACATTGCACAGGGCTACTGGACAGTCAGACACCAGCCACAGCATCAATTGGCTGGAGCTCAAGGCCATTCGGCTGGCCTTTCAACACTTCCTCCCACACCTGAAGGGACACCATGTGCTGGTCTGCACAGACAACACCACAGTGATGGCCTATAACAATCAAGGGGGCTCTCGATTGCTCCACAGGGAAGCATCACGACTTTCGCTGGGCAGAGCCTCACCTATTCTCACTGTCCTTCACATAAAGGGTGTAGACAAGTGAAGGCGGACTGGCTGAGCCGCCAAACAATGCAACCCGGGGAATGGTCCCTCAGTGCTTCAGCATTCCTGTGCATAGGGCGGAGATTCGGCAGCCCGGTTGACCTTTTTTGCCTCTCCAAATACAAGGTACCCAGGTGGAGCTCTCACCCCAGGGCCCAGGCCCTCAACGTGCTCAACCAGCAGTGGCTGACAGGCCTCCTGTATGCTTTCCCACCTTTTCCACTTCTCAGCCGGGTGATTCGCAGATGCAAACAGCAACATATTTGTAGCCCCGTTCTGGCCCTGCAGACCCTGGTTTGCAGACCTGCTCAACCTGTCCCGAGGGAACCACTTCCTATTGCCAATCTCTCCGGACCTTCTCTCGCAGGGGCCTCTCCTTTACCAGGAACCAGAGTTTCTGAAGCTGACCGCATGGCTATTGAAACCTTAACCCTACAGAATCTGGGCTACTCAGATGCAGTTGTGTACACTCTTCTAGCCTCTAAACGAAAGTCAACTCAACGCATCTACCAATCCACCTGGGGGGTGTTCGTGAATTGGTTTCGCTCCAACCAGGTGCCCCCTCAGTCACCCTCTGTAGGCCAGATCCTCCAGTTCCTTCAGGAGGGAATAGAGAAGGGACTCTGCCCCAATACCCTCTCCAGACAACTAGCTGCGCTAGTTGTCTGCCCTGGGGGCCTCCAGAAAACCCCATTTTTCAGCCCACCCCCACATACGCCAATTCATCAGGGCTGCTTGTCAAATCTCCTCTGCGCCCCCCCGCCCCGAGTAGTACACAGATTCCCATCCTGGAACCGCAATGTGCCCTCTGATTGAGCCACTTGACCAGGTCTCATTCTTGCTCTCCATAAAAGTAGCCTTTCTAATAGTGATCACGTCTGCTAGGCGGATTTCTGAAATTGGGTCCCTATCTGCCGACCGTGCCCTCTGCTCATTCAAGAGCGATTCGGTCAACCTCTGCCTCAATCCCTCCTTCCTCCCAAAGGTTTCTTCTTTTCCACATGTCGCAGGGTATGGTCCTTCCCTCCTTCTGCCCTAAACCTCGCCATCGGCTAGAAAGGCTATGGGATAAATTAGATGTACGAAGGGCCCTCAAAATCTACCTTCACAAAACTGCCCCCTTCAGGCGATCCTCAAGTGTCTTGGCCTCTGTGGCGCAGATGGTAGCTTACCAAAAGGCCTCCAAGACAGTTGTATCCAAATGGATCTCGACCTGCATTGCCGAGGCGTACAAAACCTCAGGCCTGTCACCACCTAACCCTATTTGGGCTCATTCCACCCGAGGAGCGGCCGCTAACTGGGCTCTCTGCTCTCGGGAGCCGCTTGGAGAGAGATGTAGGGCAGCCACCTGGAAAAGCCCACATACTTTCATTAAGCACTACAAAATTGACCTGTTCCAATCCGCTGAGGCTGCCTTTGGCCGTCGGATTCTACAGGGGGTGATGGGGTCTCCTTGACCGTATGTCCCTCCCTGCCGAATAATAGACTGCTTTGGCAACTCCCTGTGTCCGAATAATTGGACTGAAGGCTATAGAAAGGGCAACTGGGATTCTTACCTGTGAATTGCCCTTCTGTAGCCTTGCAGGGAGATTATTTGGCCCTCCCTGGGCTGATCGTTATAGTTCTACTGTTCCGGCCAAGGAAAGCCACTGTTTGTGTCCTTTGGGGTCCCGTTAACCTACCTCCTAGTTGGGGAGTGTTCTGTTTATTGGCTATTACAGATGACGGATTCTTCGGCTTTGATACACCTGGGAAAGCGATGGCGTGATCTCCCTGCCCATGCCCAGTGGAGAGTCTGTGCTGCCTCTTAGTGGACGTGAGGGAGATCGCTCCCTGTGTCCGAATAATCTCCCTGCAAGGCTACAGAAGGGCAATTCACAGGTAAGAATCCCAATTGCCCTTTCTCTAGCAGAGTAGATTGTGCTGCTTTGTCTTCTGTATTTGACTGATAGTGACTCTTCCATCCTGGTTCGCACTCCAGTCTACAGCCAGTGTCCTGTCAACTCTGTTGTGATCGCAACAATTTTTGTGGAGTTTAGCGTATTGTTGCAGAAATGGCCTCCTGGAGTCACAGCTTTTAATGGGAACAGGGAGCAGTGTGAGCTGCCAGTATGGCTATGGGGCAAAGAAGTTTGAGTGGTGGGTTGCCAGGAGCACATTACATCAGTGCTCCAGAGTCTACACTGGCTATCAATAGCTTTCTGGGCATAACCCAAGGTTTTGGTTTTGACCTATAAAGCCCTATTCTCCGAGGGCACCCTCTTACCAACTTCCGTGAAGTGCATACAGCGGGGGCATGCAGAGAGGCGTTCTCAGTGGCTTCTGCACACTTTCGGAACTCTCTCCCCTTGGTGATCTGCCTAAGCCTGATTACCTTTTGGAAGACATGCAAGACCTTTTTGTTTGGCCAGGCGGGGTAGGGTGGAGGACTTAGGGAGAAGGTTGGTGGGTGGAATTTAGGGTTTCTTTTTAATTTCTTCTTTTATATATTTTTCATATGTTTATGTATTTCTGTAAACCATCCTTAGCCTTTGAAAAAAGGATAAAAACTAAAGCAATGAGCCCTGCTGAAAAGAACTCCAGAGGTGATCCTGGAAACTATAGACCAGTGTGCCTTCTATCGGTACCAGGCAAATTGGTGGAAATGGTTAAGAACAGAATTACTGGACTTTGGATAAACTGGGAAGAATCATCATGGATTTAGCAAAGGGAAGTCAAGCCTAAATAAGCATGTGGATAAGGGTGAGCCAGCTGGCATAGAGTATCTGGATTTTTAGAAAGTATTAAGGTTCCTCATGACTCTTGAAGAAATTAAATAGTCATGGGAGAACATGGAAGTGTCCTATTGTGGATCGGTAACTGGCTAAAGGATAGAAAACAAAGTTTAGGACTAAATGGTCAGTTTATCATTGAAGAGAAGTAAATAGTGCCACAGGGATCTTTATTGGGACCAGTGTTTAATATATTCATTAATCTGGAAAAGGACTAAAGAGTGAGGTGAACTAAACTGAAGGTTGTTAAAACCCGAGTAGATGGTGAGGGATCGCAAGAGAATCTTGTGAGACTACGTGACAGGACAACTAAATGGAAGCTGGCAAATATTTGAGGGGTGAGGGTGGGGTGGGGCGATACAGGAGTTGGAGGTGAGCAGGGGGCAAAGACAAGCCCCCTGAGTACCTCCGTTCCCCTGCCCGGCATCCCTCCCTGGAGGGGAAGGGAAAGTTTGGGTAGGGCAAGGGTGTACTTACCATCCTGACCCCCACCCCCTCACGCTGGGCCCCTTCCTGGGTTTTTAGTTTAAAAGAAACCTCCCCCCTTGCTGGAACATGCTCAGAGCTCTGCTTGGCTCTGCATGCCCTTTTCAAAGATGGCGGCCACAGGGCCACACATGCTCAGAGCTGCTTGGCCCCCGCAGGTGCCATCTTTGAAAAGGACATACAGAGCTGAGCATGCTCCAGCTGTGGGGTTGTTTGTAGGGTTTTTGTTTTTTTTCTTGAACACCCAGGAAGGGGCACAGCGCCACATGGAGCACCACAGGGGGTTTGGGACTCTTCTCGCACCCCCCGCGACATGGAGGCCAGACAGGGGCCAAAGGTACATGGGGGCGGGGGGGCTTGTCTTTGCCCCATGCTCACCTCCAGCCTCCGTGCAAGCCCTCCGCATACGACCCCCCCTCGAGTAATTTGCAAGAACACCTGAGTTCTTGCCCATCTCGATTCTCGCAAATTACTCACGAGAATTCCCTCCCCCCTCGTTTCAGCCCTAATGCATACTATAATGTAAACAAACTTGCTAAAATCAGCTATAGAACGATGTAGCTGAATGTCCATAATTTCAGAAGTGTTACAGTATGCTGTACCTAAAGATGTTGCGTTGAAACATTACTTCTGTGTCCATCCAGACAGGTCAAGTAGGTCTACTTCTCTGACTGGCAGGAAAAACAGGAAAAGCGCTAATGTTGCTTCCCCAACAAAGGTTTGCTGGCGACAAATCTGTTTCCTGAGTAATTCTTAGGTTGTCTCCTGGCTTTGTTTTGAAATCTAATGAGTGTAAGGCCTGGAAAAAGTTATGCTACATCGAAGTTGGTATTTTCTTTGCTTTTGTTGCTTCTTCATGACGTTGCAGATTGTTCTTGTGTGTAAACATCATGTCCCACCACCTTGCCATCTATGATAACTGGTCCTGCTGTACAGTTGATCATTCTCTTACTGTGGCCTATTTTGCTTGGGGCTTACAGCCTTTGTGGGAGTTCTAGTCTTTCACCATGGAATGCAAGACGTAATCTCAATAGAGAGAAGTAAATAGTGGAGTACCCCAGGGATCTGTACTGGGACCCAGTGTTTTAATTTAGTAACGATGTGGAAAATGGAGTGAGGTAATCAAATTTGCAGATGATGCCAAGTTATTCAAGGTAGTTAAAACACAAGCAAATTGTTAATTGCAGGGGGATCTTGTGAGACTGGGCATCTAAATGGAAGAAGAAATTTAATGAGGACAAGTGCAAAGTGATGCACATAGGGAAAAAAATCCAAACTTTATGTATACAATGCTGGGTTCTAATATGGGGGAGGGGGAAGTAGCTTGTAGTCATTGGGGCTGATCCCATGCCCTGTAGAGATGCGTGTGGTTTCCTCATGGCCCAATGTACCAGCAACGAGGCTGCCTGTAGTTAGCATGCAGCTGCGCACAGGATCCACAGAGCGTGGGATTGGCCCCATTGTAGACAATACATTGAAATCATCAGCTCAGTGTGTAGCTGCCATCAGAAAAGCAAACCATATTAGGAATTCGTAAAGTTATGGAGAATAAAATGGTAAATATCACATCTCTAAATAAATATATGGTGCAAATACACCTTGAATAGTGTGTGTCCGCGCGCAGTTCTGGTAGCCCCATTTCTTTTATTTTATTTATATTTATATTTATATTTATACTAGAAATGGAAAAGGTACAGAGAAGGCAACAAAATAAGGGATATGGAACAACTTGAGTTCCCTATGAAGAGGCTGTGTAGGTTGGGGCTCTTCAGCTTGGAAAAGAGATGACTGAAAGGGGTTATGATAGTTCATAAAATCATGAATGGTGTGGAAAAAGCTACTAGGGAATGGTTATTTAGTCTCTCAAATAGTACTAGAGCTAGGGGACACTCCATGAAACTAGCGAGTGGCAAATTTAAACCTAGTTGTGGTGGGGGTTTTTTTGTGTTTTTTTTTTCCTCTTCTTCTTCCACTCAACACACAATTAAGTTGTGGAATTTGTTGCCGGAAGATGTGGTCAAAGTTTGTAGTATAACTCAGTTTAAGAAAGAGTTGGACAAGTTTCTGGAGGCTAGGCGTATTAGCTAGGTAGGTTTGGGGAATGTAACGTCTTACGGTCAGGAGCTGGGAATGGATTGTCCCATAGTGACCTGTTGGGTACTTGCCCCAAGCGACGGAGACTGCCCGCTGTCAGAGACAGGTGCTGGACTTGATGGACCAATGGTCTGACCAGTATGGCACTTACATTCTTATATCTGACTGTTATAATGGTGGGTAGGAGCAAGGTAGAGGCAGACACTTCACATGTGAAGCTGAGCATACGAAATGTGGCTGGTGTTACCCTCTTAAAGAAGTGTGGGGGGCAGTTGGGGAATTCCTTGTTAAGTGATGCTTTACTCTGCGTTGTTGGACACGCTTCTGGTCCCTAGGAACAGCCTTCCTATGTGTTTTTCTTCACAGTTCCTGGGTATTGATCAGATTCCCTTGGTGGGTTTGAACTTTGTATTTGGCTGTATACTAAACAGTGCTTTCATGGATCAAGTGCTAAAGCATAAACTCTTAAAACAAGAGCCCTGGTCTTGAAACGTTAGAGGAGCAAGAAGTTTTCTCGTTCAAAATACAATGGGGCTTGGGTGGACATTTCTTTAATTCTCACCCTGTGCTTTTATCTAACGACCCAGTCAGGGCTTAGAAACAATCTTTCTTAGGTACATCCTATTCCTTTCCCTGTTAAAAGATCACCCAAGGGATAATACTTCAGAATGAATTCCTGATACTTGTAAGTAACTCTAGTTCTTTAAGAGGAGGCGAGGGTGGGAAAAAACCTCTGTGTCTTTCATGGGAATGATCACTTAAACCTAGAATCTGCAGAAAATGCCTAGCAGCAATATTTTGTCAGTAAAGTGGTCTATAAAAGCAATTCTCTTGGTATGTGGGGTGCTGCCTCTCTCCCTAAGGCAGCATCATCAGAAAGACCGAAGTTCTGCTTCCTGAACTGACAATTCTAGCTATTGTTAAGGGGGAAGAAATTTGGTCAGTTAACAAGTTGCTTTCTTCATATGCTTGAACGTTTTAATTAGAATACACAGTCTCATCGTCCTGTAGTTACAGTACTGTGGAGGAATGTACTTGGTGGGAGTAGGTTTGGCAATTTTTTTTTCATCTCTGTACCGGTGGCAAAGGCTTGTTGCAAGTTTCTCAATGTAACTCTGTACATAAAAGTGACTTTTAAAGCTGTAGACTTTCCTCCTAAGACTTAAATATCTGAATTTTATGGTCCAGTTAAGTCTGGTTTCTCTAGTGAGACTGAATTCAACCTATGAAAACAGACAATTGGGTCCCTTACCGTGGGAATTGTCCTTCTGTGGACTCGATGGGAGGTTATTTGGACACTGGGAGCAGTCTATGGCATGGCCCGCAGGAGGCAGCACCAAACTTTCAGCTGGGCATGCATAGGGACGTTGCTCCCTCGCTTCCCCAGGTGTGTAAAGCCATAAGACAAGGAAGACCTGAAAAACAAGTAAGAGAACAACCCAACACCCGCAACCAGCGGGAAACACATAGGAACCACCCCTAAAAGGGGGCAAAGCACGGGTTAAGTAAACTAGTGAACGTCAGCTGGTCAAAACCATATAGTATGATCCCCAGGTGGGCCGAATAACCTCCCATCGAGTCCACAGAAGGACATTTCCCAAGGTAAAGGACCCAATTGTCCATTCTATGGACTCCCAGTCCGGTTATTCGGACATTGGGAGGTAAAAAGCAGTAAATTCGGCAGAGGGTGGGGATTAATTCAGTCAGTGGCATCCAAAATACCCTGCAACATCCGCCTCCCAAAAGAGGCCTCAGCAGAGTCAAAAATATCAATTTGTAATGCCTAGTGAAAGGGGTCAATGGAAGCTGAGAGCGTGCCATAATCTTGCAAGGCGATGACGGGGGTGTGGGCAAAACGAAGGCAGGATCACTTCCTGAGTGAGGTGAAATGAAGACACCTTAGGCAGGAAGGAAGGGTCTGCGCATAAGATGATACTCCTTTCTGAAAGAGCACAGTGAAGGGTCCATGGAAAGGGCACCACCAATCTCAGAAACCCTCCTAGTGGATGTTATGGTAATAAGGACGGTGGCCTTGATTGAAAGAAATTAAAGGGACACCTCCTTGGAGGGGTTCAAAGGGTGGACCGGTTAGGGCCTTAAGCACTACATTCATGTTCCAGGAGGGAAACCTGTGGATGACTGAGGGAGAGATCTTGCGAGCAGCCCTCAAAAACTGTCAGTGAGGGTGAGCAGAGAGCTGGATCCCACTACAGGAACCCAGGGTGCTATTGATGGCAGCTAGCGAGCTGCCTAGCCAAAGTGTTAGGCCTGAGGCCCTTGTCTAGACCCTCTTGCAGGACATGGGCAACAGAGGGGGGCTGGGAAGGAACCCTATGCTTGTGACACCACTTCACGAACACCTTCCAGGTACACTGGTAGATACGCCATGTGGACCTGAGTTTCAAAGCCAGCAGCGTCACAATGACAGTATCAGAGTATCCCAGGCGCTGAAGGGTTAGGGTCTTGAGCCAAGCTGTCAGCTTCAGGAACTGAGGCTGTTTGTAAAGCAGAGGACCCTGGGACAAGAGATCTGTCGAGGTGAGAAGGCTCACATGCTCCCCTGCTGAGAGGTGGAGATGATCCAGAAACCAGGGTCTGCAAGGCCAGTACGGGGCCACTAGGATGACCATGGTTCTCTGTTGCATGCACCTGTGTAACACCCTGCTGAGAAGGGGAAACGGGGGGGGGAGGTAAAGCGTATAGCGTCCCTGGGGGCCATTGTTGGCTGAGTGCATCATGAGCTTTGGCCCTGGGATGAGGGTCCCGGCTGAAGAAACGGACAGTTTTGGTGTTGGAGGGGGATGCAAAGCGGTTAAGAACAGGCTGCCCATATCGGGAGACAGGGCTGAGGGACCATTTTCCTGGGTCTAGCTGTTTGTGACTGAGCCAGTCCACTTCCACATTGTCCACGCCTCATATGTATAACACCGACAGCGACAGAAGGCGCGTTTCCACCCAGCGTAGGAGGCGTGTGACTTCCGCATGTAGGTAGCGAGCGAGAGCAGGATTCCTCCCCACCCCCCAGATTGTTGATATACGCCTTGGCGGTCGCGTTGTTGGTGAAGACTATCACGTGGCATCCTGTTACTTGCTGGGAAAAGTGCATCCGGGCTAGACGGATGGCTTTTAGCTCTAGCCAGTTCATGCTGTGAGAACGGTCTCTGACTGACCAGGTGCCCTGGGCGGTCTCTGTGTTCAGGTGGGCCCCCCATCCTAGGAGACTGGTGTCTGTTGTGAGTCTCACTCGGTCGGGTTCCATGAGTGGGACTTCCTGGCTGAAGCGGAGTGGGTTTTCCCACCAATCTAGCAAGGTCGGGACATCCGGGTTGACTGAGAGGGAGGTCGGTGTGACCGATATAAGAAGTGTCTGTCACAGTTGGAGGAACTGTTGTAGAGGGTGGGAATGAAAGCACGCCCACTGGAGATGATGAGTACAGGATATCATGAGGCCCAAGAGAGAAGCCAGTGGTAGCAAGGGCATGTGAGGTCGAGATCGAACCAGCGTCATCAGGCTCCGGCTCTTGTGTTGACGCTGTGGTGGGATGAACACCCTGTCTCTGACCGTATCAAAGATCACTCCCAGATGTTCCAGTAGCTGAGTGGGAGTGAGGTGGCTCTTGTCTGCGTTGACGAGGAAGCCATGGTATAACAGGTACTCGATGGAGGGCGAGATCCTTTGCCGAAGCCCTGATGAGATCGTCCAGATTTTCGGGAAATGGCGACGCCCTCTAGGCGAAGGTTTGCTATGAGTGGTACGAGCACTTTGGTAAACTTTCGAGGAGGTGAGGCGAAGTTGAAGGACAGGGTGCTAGTGCTGGTTCTGGTGGCAAAAGCGGAGCCACCGTCTGTGTGCTGGGAGGATGGGCACGTGTAGATTAGCATCCCGGAGGTCCAAAGTGTAAGCCAATCTCCCGCCATCGGGGCTAGGGTGATGGAAGCGAGGGTCTCCCATCTTGAACCTCTGCGCTCTTGTTGCCTTGCTTATTTATTTATTTTATTTATTTATTAGCATTTTTATGCCGCCCCCTCATGCCCACAGCATCTCGGGGCGGCTAACAATATGGTAAAACAGTAAAATACATTAAAAACCAACATCACTTTGTTAAAAATTCAAAGCCCCCCCCAACCCTAACCTCCAATTTCTCCACCCCACCAATCTCCCCCATTTACCCCTCCCTCCCCCTTGGGCGAACAGCTAAGTCTTGCATGCCCGCCGAAAGGCGAACAGACCCAGGGCCAGGCGGGCTTCCTTCGGAAGGGAGTTCCACAACTGTGGCCCGACCACCGAGAACGCCCTCTCCATGGTAGCCCCCTGCCTTACACGGGGGACCTCCAGATAGGTGCCCCCAGTGGATTGGAGGGTCCATCCTGAGTCACGGAAGGCGAGGCGGTCCCCGATATAAGAGGGGCCGAGACCATATAGGGCTTTGTATATCAATACTAACACCTTGAACTTGGCTCGGTACGCTATAGGCAGCCAGTGCAGAGAACGGAGCACTGGTGTAATGTGCTCATGGTGACCCGTCCCCATAAGGAGACGGGCCGCCGCATTCTGCACCAGCTGCAGCCTCTGAACCAATATCAAGGGAAGCCTCATGTAGAGCGCGTTGCAGTAGTCAGGCCTCGAGGTAACGAAGGCATGGATGAGAGTGGCCAGGTTGGGTCTGGAGATGTATGGGTGCAACCCCCGCACCAGATACAGCTGGCGGAAGGTGGCTTTAGCCACTGCCTCCACCTGCCGATCCAG
>QEPC01007265.1:896506-925792 GCA_003113815.1 Sphenodon punctatus
CCCTCCCCACTACCATCACCTTCGTCTTATCTGGGTTCAGCTTCAGTCTGCTCTGCCTCATCCAATCCGCCATGGCCTCCAAACACTGGGAAAGTATCGAGACGGCAGGACCTGGGTCCGTTGAAAAAGAGGCGTTTTAGGTCGAACTCCCCTCCACTCTCCTTTTCTCAACGAGGAAGATGATGGAGTATAGACCCCTTCCCCTTTCTGGCGTCGGTACGGACTCTATCACCCCGATCTGCAGGAGTCTGGAGATCTCGCGACGCATCGCATCCTGTTTGGATGGGTCGCAAGAGCAAGGGGAAAAGTGAAAGAACTCTGGGTGTGTACCTGAGTTCGATCGCGTATCCCCTCCGCACTGTTTGCAGGACCCAGGCGTCCGTGGTTGCGTCCTCCCATCTGCTTGAGAATAGTTGGAAGCGGGCACCGAGGAGGGTAGAACTTCAGGAACAGGGTTCGGAGTAGTCAGGAATCTTGTTTCCGATTGGGTGACCCGGATCGTTAGGAGTAATGCGTCTGGGTTTGGAAACTGTGAGACCTGGATCCGTATCCTCGCTGCTTTGTTCCGTGTGATCGGGAAGACCAGGTGGTGGCAGGAGTGTAGCTTTGCCTTGGGTCCTTTGAAAACACTGAAAAGGGCAAAAAAAAACTTTTAGCAGACTGAACCTGGTAAAGCGAGTGCTTTTTCTCCTTGCTCGAGGCCTCTGCTAGCGCTTTATCCAAAGCGGAGCTGAATAGCTTGCCACCTTAGAACCTGCTAGTGAATAGCATGTTTATTGCATGTGGGTCCACCTGCCAGGAGCGTAGCCAAAGCCTACGTCTGGCGACTATGTTGGTTGCCATCTCTTTGGCCGCCCACATGACCGTATCAATGGACGAGTCCACTAGGAAGGCGTGCGCTAGGGTTACGTTATTAGCCAGCTTCTGAGAAAGAGCCTCTGAAATGTTGGGGTCCTTATCAAGTTGGAACCATTTCAGAATGGCCCTGGAAACATAGGAGGCTGTAGTAGCCATTTGTAGGATGCTGGCGAGGGCCTCCGTAGCTCTTTCTGAGCCCGGTCTCCACCCCCTTGTCGGTGGGATCCTTGGCCAAAAGATCCCCTTCAGAAGGAAAAACAGACTGGCGAGCCCCATGGCTTCCATCTGTGGGGTCCTAAAGATCGAGTCACTGTGCTTTTGAGAAGGAGTACAGAGACAACTGCACCCTGGAAAGCTTTAAGGTTTTAGTGGGGTGCTTCCATTGGGCCCAAATGATCTTCTCAAAAGCCCTATCTAGGGTGGCGCCCTTGGATGTTGAGACGAGCTTGGGGATGTAGTCCCTATTGGAACTCTCTTCCTCAGAAGAAGTCAGATTCCCTCTTCTTCTGGGTCCTGGGGGTATTTCTGAGGACCCGTTCTGCTCGTCTTAAGAGCTTTGGCCCTTGGTCAGAGGGCAACTCCCTGCCCAACTCTTCTAGCCCTTTGGACAGGACGTCACTCCACTTAGAAGAAAACTGAGAAGAATCTGTACGGGTGCCGAGCACCCCACTGCAGCTGCTACTTGGCCAGAGGCAGACTTTCAACTGGGGAAGCGAGGGAGCAACATCCCTGCGCATGCCCAGCTGAAAGTTTGTAGCTGCCTCCTGCTGACCATGCCATAGACTGCTAGTGTCCGAATAACCGGACTGAGAGTCCATAGAATGTGCATGCTGAGCCAACCATGTAGTTCAGACCCTAATGACAGATGAATATATACTCTGCTGGATAAAATCAATATAAGGAGTATTTTTACTAGTCCATAGCAAGCCTTCCCTCGTGGAATATCTTCCCTTTTTAAAAGTAGATCTAGCTCGAGTCTAGACTACTTAGACATGGCTATCTTGTTTGAGTATCCCATTGCCATGGGACAATGTTTAAAGGAAGACGGCATTTCCTAGAGAAACTAATCCCCCTTAGTGGCTTACTTTGAAATACTGTTCTTGCATGTAGTAAAGGGGTGTGAAAGTGATAGGTATAAACATAGCATTATCCAAAGGGTGTTTAGTTAAATTACGTATATTGTACCTCTGGTAAATGTAGCAAAGGTTGCTTGCAGCGTTGGCTTCTGTATGTGTGTACCAGATACTTAAGTTTCATACAAATATCCAAAACAAAATATTCTAGCTGTCTAGGTTTGCTGCTTGGTTTAAGTACAATGTGCCAACACTTGTCTCCTGCACAAAGAATCTTGGTATATATCAAGCCCTTTATGTTCTAATATTAAAGCCTGACTATTTCACAGATAAAATCACTCATATTCACCACGACTTCAACGCTGCGCTTGATACAGTAGGCGAACCAGAGACTATGGAAGCCCCATCTTGTCTAGCTTTATGGGATTCGTTTCAGTGGGTGTCGCCCGCTGATGAAGGGGCTGTCCTTGGGGCGGTCAGAGCCACCTCTTGAGAACTGGACCCGTGCTGATCCTGGCTGGTTAAGGCCAGCTGGGAGACACTGGGGCTGTTGCTGGCGGGGGTGGTCAGTGCCTCCCATTGGGAGGGTAGGGTTCCGGGATGCCTCAAGGAGGCAGTGGTGCAGCCTCTGCTCAAGAAACCATTGCTTGACATTGACACCCTTGCCAGCTGTCGACCAGACTCTCTAACCTTCCCTTTTTAGGGAAGGTTATTGAATGGGTGGTGGCTCACCAGCTGCAGGGGTATCTGGATCACATCAGTTTTCTCAATTCCCTCGCAGTCTGCTTTTCATCCGGGTTATGGCACAAACTGCACTTGTGGCCTTGGTTGATGACCTTTGTCTTGTTGGATTGGGGCCAGTTGGCCCTTCTGATTCTGTTGGAGCCGTCGACTGCTTTTGACACGGTTAACAAGACGTTGGTGACCTGCTTGTAGGACCGAGCCGGGGTGGGTGGAACTGTTCTTGAGTAGTTCTGTTCCTTCCTGACTGGGAGGACTCAGTGGGTGGTACTGGGGGACTGTTTGTTCTTTTCCTCCCTCCCCCCCTCCCCCCCAAAGGACCTCACATGTGGAGTTCCGCAAGATTATTCTGTTCCCTGTCAACTCTACCTCTGCTCTTCATCTAACCCAGACCCGGCAGTCTTGGTGCTTGCTTGATGTCTGGTGGTTGGGGAGGGGGGGGGAAGAGGAGACTGGATGAGGGCGAGCTGTCTGAAGCTGAATCTCAACAAGATGGAGGGGATGATCAGGGGTGGAGTTGGCAACCCCCATCAATGGGGTTCATCCCCCGCTGCTCTGTCAGGTTTGCAGTCTGGGGGTGCTCCTTGATTCCTAGCTCTGACTGGATGCCCAGGTGGGGTTTGTGGCAGGAGCACATTTTGCCAATTGCATCTAGTGTGGCGGCTTCGGCCGTATATCTTGAACTCCAACCTGGCCACTATCATCCATGCTGTCATCACCTCAAGACTGGACTACTGTAATGAGCTCTACGTGGGGCTACCCTTGGTGATGGTTCAGAGGCTACAGCTTGTGCAAAACACGGATCGCTGTGAGCACGTTACACCAGTGCTCTGTGCTTTGCACTGGCTGCCTTTAGTCTTCCGGACTCGATTCAGGTTGTTGGTACTTGCCTATAAAGCCCTATATGGTCTAGGACTGCCTCACCCCCCAGGTTCTGGATCGATGGCTGCAGTAGACTGGGAGCGCCCTTCTCGAACTCTCCAGAGTTTGGGGGGTGTGTGTGTGTGTGATTAGTAACAAAATAGCAATAGTAACAATATGTAAAATACAATATATAAAAACAAGAACACAAAAATATAAAATCCGTAAACATTATAAAACAGCTAAAGAAAACCCAATCTCCTGTAACCAACCCCCCCCCGCTACCTTTCTCCCCTGTCAAAAGCCTGGTGGACCAGCCAGGTCTTGACACTGTCGATGGAAGAAGGGAAGATCTGGAGATAGTTGAACTCCGACTGGGAGGGAGTTCCACATCTGTGGAGCGGCTACCGAGACCACCCTGCCCATGGTTTATGGAGAAGGTGTTCTTGGTGGCCGCGCAAAGTCTGTGGAACTCCCTCCCAGCAGAGGTCCGTTTGGCCCCAAACCTCTCCTCCTTTTGACGACATTGTAAGACCTGGCTGGTCCACCAGGCTTTTGGTGGGGTTAATGGGTGCGGGTTTGGGGGAGGGGGATTAAACCAGTTTTGACTCTTACATTGTTGTATTTTGTGTGTTTGATATTATTTGTGAGCCGTTCCGAGCTGCTGACAGCAGGAGGAAGCGGGATATGAAATCTGTAAAGTAAATAAATATGTACACGGTATACTCTGGTTTCGTACACTAGTCTTGTGCCAAGTCGGAGTAATGGTAGCCTAGTATTTACATAAGCTTGCAGAGATGACTGTAGTAACAAGTTGCGGGGGGGAAAAGTTGATGCCTAATTAGCACAATCTGTTTCTGAAGCTTGCGGAATAACTTTCTAGTTTAGCTTTTTCTCCAAATGGGCTCTTCTATGAAAACCATAAGTATAATCCAAAAGTTTCCTCCATCGCTCATCTGATTAACACTATTGACTGAGCTACACTCGCATCTGTGACTTTTAAACCAAAAAAAGTGAAATGAATTGTGTCTGGCTTGTGATTCATCCAGACTTTCTCTTGCTTATGAAATAACTTCTGGCCAGAAAAGTAGGTGGTTTCGAAGTGATTGTCATTGATATTGAAGGCTGCCTTTTTCTTGTTTAGCTGTTGTCAGACTGATTTCCCCCCCCGCCCAGTGTGATAACTACTAGTTTGCAAACACTTTATGCAGTTTTCAAGTTGCTATTAGGATGGATGTTTATGAAGAAAGCATTAAAGGTCTGAGAAGGCATGCCTGTTTCTGAAAAGCAGATCCTATTTGAAGTCTGCTTAGGAGACTATCGCGCAATGTGGACTTGCAAAAAAGTGCTTAAGGACAAAATTGGCTTGAACTTTCTTGCAGCAGCTTCCTCATCCCCCACTAAACTAAGAGTTACCCAGAGCCTGCATCCCCCTATCCTTGAATATATACCCTCCTCTCTTCTGCCTTTCCCTGAGTTCATTCTCTGTGCTTGATAGTAGGGACTGGATTCTTGGGCCAGAATCAGGAATTGTAAAAGGACCAGGCTGCCCCTCTTCCTTCCCTTCCTGTTCGCTTGGAGTGCTCCTGTAGTGTGCAGCTGGTTTTCTCTCAGGAGACAGTATACCTTCACCAGTAGGTCTGCGGTGTTTAGCATAGAGGACTCCTGTACCATGCAGCTGCAGGTAGGGCTGCAATAAGGATCAAAATGATTCTTGAAATCAAGAACAATTACTGAAACCTCAAATAGTACAAGATCTTGGTGGTGGTGTTTTTTTTTAAAAAATGCTCTGCGCATGTGCAAAATGAACTGGTGGTCCAGCGAAAGTCTGACAGAATGTGCAAAAAAAAAGTACTGTAGGTATTTTGCACTATTTTAGATCATAAGCTGGTCGTTTGATCCAGCTTAAAGTATTTGTGGCAAAGTCCATATCCCAATTGTTATATGGGACCCAAGTAGTCGAACTTGAAGTAGTACAATTAAGATTCTGGCGCGCTCTGCTCGCTCAGCTCAGATGTGTTTTGGAGTGTGTGTTTTTTTTCCTCCATTGCCACCAGGGTCTGAAATAAAACTATTGGTCGTTGGTCTGTTTGGACACTCTATGCCTTCTATCATCGGTGTTCACTGGTGATGGTACAAAGCAGTGGTTTGATCAAGTTCAGGCCAAGGTGTCATCCTTGGGTTTCTCTACTACTCATTTGCTTTTGCTGCTGCTCGTAGGGGCCAAACATGAAGTGTGGCAATGATTATGGGGTATTGGTCATCAAGCTGCTATCGCTATCATTGGCTCTGTGTATTATTGTGCTCTGATGAACCACACTCCTGCTTTATATACTTGACATGTTTAACCTGCTATTCCTCAAGTGTAGAAATTATTTTTTGTTGGCCTGACTTAATGTTTTCCCCTCAGCTGTTTTTGGAGGGGCGTTACAAGGCGATCCCATTTGAAGATTGCATTTGCTTATGTGGCTTCGGGGAGGTGGATACTATGAGCCACATCCCATAATGAGCCAGTTACCTCTAAATTAGCTTTGTCCACAGAAGTTAGAATGGTGATTAAAGATACTGGTAACACTTTTCCCTTGAACCCAGAAGTTGTGCTCCATCCCCAGTGACGGGGACCTCAAACTGATTTTTCACTTTCTGTTCTATCGTGGAACATAGCTGGCTGGAAGTCCAGATTTCAGGATGGAGATTTCTTTGCATACTTTGCATTATACAGTGCTTTTACAAGAAACCTGGATGGTGGAAGATTTCTCAGCTTCTGGGTCTAATACTTACATTCTCCCTGCTATTCAGTCAATCCGAGGAGACAGACGTAGTAGTGGTTTAGCCCTACTGGTTGCCATAAGAAAAGTACCATATTGAGTCAGACCCATGGTCCATCAAGCCCAGCATCCTGTCGTGCAAGAGTGGCCAATCTCTATCACATGGGAGAAGAACCAACAGTCACAACGGGAATCCATTCTGTGGCCTTCTCGTCCATTTATTCGGACCTAGGGAGCATTCTTCCCCCATGCTGGAGAATTACCCCCGAGCAAGAGCAGCAGCAGGTCTCTGGGTGTGTGTCAAGCAGCGCAGAACCAGCACAGCTGTTGCCGCCACCACTACTGCACCGAATGGGGGGCAGCCAGCGTCCAAGCCAGATGATAAAAGTCAGGGAACGGCCGATGGCCATGCCGGTGGCACGCGCCAAAGGGGAATGCCCTTTGACTGTGCCCGAGGATTGGGACCAGGACATAAGTTTACTATTATAGACTTGTGGTGGGAAGAAGAGATGTCCCGTCGGGGAATACGAATTTTGCGAAGAACTGGAGATTTGGAGAAGGCTCCTCTTCCTGGTGGGAGCAGGGGGGGAGAAGGAGGATGTGGATAGTAGGCAAATTTAAGTGTTGGGGGATTGAGGGGATTGTTTAATTTATGCTCTGTAAATGAAGTTTGTATGGGTTAGTAGAAACTAATTTATGTATTATATTTGTATGTAGAGGGGGTCGGGAGAAATTAATATATATATTTCTTACGTTGTATTGTGGAAAGGACTCGCTTCCTGGTGAGAACAGGAAGGAATGAGGGGGTGAGAAGGACTTCTTCCCTGGTGGCAGCAGGAAAGGAGTGTGAGGAGGGTAGAGTAATGGAGATTGAAGGTGGGTTTGGTAGATATGAATTTGTTAAGTTATTCTGTAAGAATGTGGGGGTGTTTTTTGTGGGTCTTGTTGACCATATTGTATTTTTGTATATTGTGTTATGAGTGGTTTCATTTTTGTTGTGAGCTGCCTCGAGTTGCCTCTGGCAAGAGTTCGGGGTACAAATAAAAAACAAAATGAAGAAATGAAAATGTCCACTAGGAGGCAGCACCGACTTCCAACTGGGCATGTGTAGGGAGAGCGTGCCCTCGCTTTCCCAGTTGAAAGTCTGCCTCTGATCCGTTAGGAGCTGCAGCAGGGGTGCTCCGCACCCGGCACGACTTTGAATCCCTTCTCTCCCTACGAGGGGGGCTACTCCAAAACTAGATTAGAAAGCAGGGCAATCCCTTCTGTTTTCTGCAAGTGCCCGGCAGGAGCCGTCTACATTGAGTGACTTCTCCCGCTCCAACTTCTTTCCCCTGGGACCGGCCCCAGGGTACGATCCAGGGCTGAGCTGGTGCGGGAGCTCGACCCACAAGGTACACACACACACACACACCCCGCTTCGGGGTACCTGCTTATGGCGGAGACTGCCAAAACCCGCAGGGCTGCTGCCCTCCGAGCTGCGGCGCGGCTAGAGGGCCCCGCTATTGAGCCGGCCAAAAATGAAACCACTCCAGCTGCGGCCTCCCTGCAGGACCAAGGGGAGCCGCGCAGTCTATCTGAGGAAGAGGATGAGGAGGCAGCCTCTCCCACCTCCCAACAGGTAAGGCGGGCCCCCTCCATAGACCCAATCCAGCAACTTCAGCTGGATGCATTAAAACTCAATGATGGGGGTTCTAGCTTGCATAGAGGGAAACCATAACCATGGACAGCGACCCTGCAAGCGAAGCCCCCCTCCCAAATCCTCCTTTAAGGGGACTTCAGAGGCCTCAGGGAAGGGTAAGCACAAGAGCTCTCGCAAGCCTTCCCTTAAGGATCATATTGGCTCCTCCTCAGAGGAAGACGAGTGGGGATCACTCCATGGAGGAGGGTTAACTCCTGGAGGCAGATTCAGACCCCTGACTCTCCCTCCCCTCCCCCCCAACGCAAGAGAGGGGCAAGCCATGCCAGAACCCCACTCGCTACTGACTCAACCTCTGAGGAGGATTCTGATCAGGCCTCCTGTAGCCGTTCCCCTCACTCAGACAGGGATCCACCTGAGTGGGAAGAGATCCTCTCAAGGGGACCTAAGGACCTGGGTAGGGAGCTACCGTCTGATCAGGGCCCAAAGATTCTAAAGTGAGCGGAAAAGCTTCTCAAGATTACTCCCAGATCCTCAAAGAAAAGGGACTCAAACTTCCTCTGACGAGGGTGACTCAGACAAGGACTATATCCCCAAACTGGACAGCAGGTCAAGGGGAGTCACCCTTGACAGGGCGTTCGAAAAGATAATAAAGACCCAATGGAAACCGCACACCAAGTCCTTGAAACTGTCCAGGGTTCAGCAGTCCCTTCATACCTTCTCCAAGCACAGTAACCCCATCTTTAAACCCCCTCAGGTCGATGTGACGCCTGCCTCCCTAGCTCAAGAGTCCATATTCCACTCCGAGGGAGACCTACTGACAAGGGAGTGGAAATTGGGCTCAGGAAAAGTTATGAGGCCCTAACCAATGTCCTGCAAATGGCCACCATGGCTTCCTATGTATGCAGAGCCATCATGAAGTAGTTCAAGCTGGGCAAGGACCCAGACACATTGATCCCTCTGTTCCGCAAGCTGGACACTAACGTTACCCTTGCCCACACCTGGGCTGCCAAGGGCATGGCTGCCAATGTAGCTGCCAGATGCAGACTGTGGCTCTGTTCTTGGCGTGCAGACCCTCATGCAAAGAACCTTCTGGTTAACATCAAGTTCAGAGGGGGCAAGCTTTTCGGCTCCACCTTGGACAAGGTTTTGACAGGGGCTTCAAACAAGGAAAAGGAAGCACTCCCTCAACCAGGTGCAGTCTTCTAAAAACTCCTTTCACCCCTTCCAACGTTTCTCACAGGGACCCAGATGTGGCTTCTCTACCAGCAATTCCTGGAACTTCCAGTCATGCGGCAGGGGGCATCGGGGACGCGGGGCGAAACCCAACAGGTTCCCGACCCAATCTTCATACTCTAGGTGATCTGGATCCCCATCTCACAAACAGGACTCCTGACTGCTCCGGGCCCTCCTTCCCAACATCCGCCCGGCTTGGCAGCTGACTGCTTCACTTTGCTTACAGGTGGGAACAAGCGACCACGGACGCAGGAGTCCTACAAACCATGACGAGGGTATACCCGATCGAACTCAAACACAAACCCAGGGGAGTTTTCGCGTATCTCCTCCCTCACGCATCGCCGCCAAGCACGCAGCAAAGTGCCTCGAAGTCAACAGACTTCATCTGATGGGAGCCATAGAAAGGGTACTGTGGCATGAAAAAGGAAGGGGTTTTTACTCCCTCCTGTTCCTTGTGCAGAAAAAGAATGGAGAGGAGTCCTTGACTTGAAGCACCTGAACAAAGCGCGCAAGGCGCAGAGATTCAAGATGGAAACCCTGGCCTCCATCTCCCTTTCCCTCTCGAAGGGCGACTGGCTCACCTTGGTGGACCTCAAGGACGCCTACGTACACATCCCCATCCTTCCAGCCCACAGACGATGGTTCCGCTTTTCCTATGAGAGCCAACACTGGCAATATCGAGCCCTCCCCTTTGGCCTCGGCACGGCCCCTCGAACATTTACCAAGATTCTTATTGCGAACCTTCGGTTACAGGACGTAGCCATCTTTCCCTACCTTGACGACGTGCTCATCCAGGCCCCATCCCAGTAACTCGCCCTACTTCACCTCCAGCGCTCCATCTCCTACCTGGAGTACCACGGGTTCCTGATAGAGCAAGAGTCACCTCGCTCCCACTCAACAACTAGAACACCTGGGGGCGATCATCGATACCACCCTGGACAGGGTGTTCATTCCTCCTCTGCGTCAACACACAATCCGGAAACTCGTAACATTAGTATGGGTGCAACCTCGTTCTCCCCTCCCACCCCCCTTCCCCTACAAACACTTGCATCTCTTCTAGGCCTCATGGTATCCTGCATTCGTCATCTGCAATGAGCGCAATTCCACTCATGGAATCTTCAGGCATTACTTCGACCATGGTAGGTACATATCATCAGCAACTCTCCTGCTTTCCTCAGAGTCAACCCAGAGACCCTCCTCCTTTGGTTGATGGGAGGACCCTCACTGATTTGAACAGGGAGTTCCCCTAATGGATCTGACAAAGGTCATAATCACGACAGATGCCAGTCTCTCTGGCTGGGGTGCCCACCTAGACTTCAGCATCACACAGGGCACCTGGTCTGCCCCAGATCTCCTTTACAGCATCAATTGGCTGGAGCACAAAACCATTCGACTGGCTTTATTTACAACACTTCACCCATCAAGTGGAGGGGCGTCACGTGTTAGTTTTCACAGACAACGTGACAGCCGTGGCTTACATCAACAATTGGGGGCTCACGATCTCAAACGCTCCACAAAGAGGCCTCTCACCTTCTCCGCTGGGCGGAAACTCATCTCGTCTGTCTCTGTCCACTCCTCGTACGTGGAGCTAACAATGTGGAGGCGGATTGCCTGAGCCGACTAACAGTGAACCCAGGGGAATAGTCCCTCAGCCAGTAGGCATTCCAGCTCATTGTTCACAGCTTCGGCTCTCCGATCCTGGACATATTTACCTCTCCTGCCAACACCAAGTTGGCCCGATTCTTCAGTAGGGGTCCCCACCCCAAAGCCAAAGCACACGATGCTCTCAGCCAGTAATGGCCTCCAGGCCTCTTGTACACCTTTCACCCCCCATTTCCCCTCCTCAACGGGGTGATCCACAGGTGCAAACAGGCCACCGTTGTCTTTGTGGCTCCCTTCTGGCCTCGCAGACTGTGGCTCACTGACCTGATCACCTTGTCTGCCGGGGAGCACCTGGAACTCTCCATTGCCCCAGACCTGATGCCCCAGGGTCCCCTTCAGTACAACCAGCTGGGGTTCCCGAGACTGACAGGCTGGCTATTGAGACCTTAGCCGTCCGGAGCTTGGGATACTCGGACTCTGTCGTACGCATGCTGTTGGCGTCCAAACGCAAGTCCACACAGTGTATTTATCCGTGCACTTGGGGGGTGTTCATCAAATGGTGCCACACTAATCAAGTGCCCCCTCAGTCCCCTTCCGTAGCCTAGGTCCTCTGGCTTCTCCCAAGAGGGGTTAGACAAGGGGCTCTGGCCTAACACCCTCTTCAGGCAGCTAGCTGCACTTGATAGCCCCCTGGGGGCTTTCAGCGGCACTCGCCTGTCCTCCCATCCCCACTTATGCCAATTCTTGAGGGCTGCTCGTCGCATTTCCCCGCCCGTTGTCCATAGGTTTCCCTCCTGGAACCTCAATGTGGTACTCAAGGCTCTTACTACTGCTCCCTTTGAACCACTCAGGGAGGGGGGTCTCTACTTCCTTTCTCTGAAAGTAGCTTTTTTGATTGCCATTACATCCGCTAGAAGGGTCTCTGAGACCGGGACCCTCTCTATGGATCCTGCCCTGTGCATCTTCAGGAGGGAATTGGTCATCTTACACCTTGACCCTTCCTTCTTGCCTAAGGTGTGCTCCCTCTTCCACCTGTCCCAGGAAGTGGTTCTCCCTTCTGTCGTCGCCTTCGTCACCATTTAGAAAAATTGTGGCATACCCTTGACATACCCAGGGCTCTTAAAATCTACCTGGAATGCTCTGCGCCCTTCGGCGCGCCTCTTGTTAAGCGATCACCCTCGCTCAAAAGGCGAGAGAGCTTCAAAAACGGCCATCTCCAGGTGGATCTCCGCCTGTATCCCTGAGGCTTATATGGCCGTGAGTCTCCCGCCGCAGTTCTAGCCCACTCCACACGTGGAGCTGCCACAAATTGGGCATTTAGGTCCAGAGCCCCACTTGGCGAGATATGTAAGGCAGCCACCTGGAAAAGCCTTCATACCTTCACCAACACTATAAAATGATCTCCTTGAGTCCACCGAGGCTGCTTTTGGTCGGCGGATTTTACAGGGGGTACTGGGTTCACCTTAAACAATCTGTTCCTCCCTGCTGAATAGCTTTACTACTCGGTTACCTCCCTAGGTCCGAATAAACGGACAAGAAGGCCATTGTAAGGGCAGTTGGGTTTCTTACCTGGTGAATTGCCCTTCTGTTGCCTTCGAGGGAGGTTATTCAGCCCACCCGGGGATTTTTTGTTTCTGTAATTTCTGCCATGCTCTTTAGGTGGTTCTCTTGTTGCACCCTCTTTTGGGGTTCCTGTTTCTCCTTGTGTTTCCCCTTTCGTTTGGGGACGGTTGTGTTTTCTTTCATTATGGAATTTCTCGGATCCTTCGGCTGTGGTACACCTGGGGAAGCGAGGGCGTGCGCTCTGCGCATGTCCAGTTGAAAGTTGGTGCTGCCTCTTAGTGGACATGGGAGAGAACGCTCCCTAGGTCCGAATAACCTCCCTCGAAGGCAATAGAAGGGCAATTGCCCAGGTAAGAAACCCAATTGCCCTTTCCCCGTTCATTCCCAGCTCCCGATATTAAGAAGTTCATCCCATAAGCTACTTGGTTAATAGCCGTTAATGGACCTACTCTCCAAGAACTTATCTAGGCCTTTTTAAAATCCAGTTATACTGCTGGTCTTGACCACATCCTCTGGCAACAAATCCCAGAAGCTAATTATATGTTCAGTGGAAAAAGTACTTTTTATTTGTTTTAAATCTGCTGGCAGCTAGTTCCATGCAGTGTCCCCTAGTTCTAGTACTATTTTGAGAGGGTAAATAACCGTTCCCTACCTACTCGTCCCACACCCCTAAGATTTTATAAACCTCTATCATGTTCCTTTTCCGTCTTCTCTGAGTTGAAGAGACCCAGCTTGTCAAGCTTCTTTGTACAGAAGCAGCTCCATACCATACATCGGTCTCAATACAGATCCCTGGGGCAGACCACTTTTTACATCTCTCTATTGTGAAAACTGACCATTCAGTCCTGCTCTTTGCTTCCTGTCCTTTAACCAGTTACTGATCCATAGTAAGACACTACCTCCCATCCCATGACTTCTTAATTTTATCAAGAGTCTCTGTGGGACCCTATCAAATGCTTTCTGGAAATCCAGGTACGCTATATCTACTGGGTCTCCCTTGTCCACGTGCTTATTTACACCCTCAAATAATTCCAACTGATTAGTGAAGCATGACTTACCTTGCTAAATCCATGTTGACTCTTCTCCTCCATTAAGCCATGTTTATCAACATGCCCAGCAACTTTGTTTTTAATGCTAGCTTCCACCATTTTGCCCGACACAGACATCAAGCTTACTAGTCCATAGTTCCAGGTTCATTTGCTGGCCACCTCATTAAAGGCCAGCGTTACCTCCTTGGGTACATGTCTTCAAAATGCAATTGAGTGGTTGGTTGGTGGGCTTGGATAAAGGCTCTCCTATAATTTTGGTTAATGTCTGTATTCCTCCATTTCAATCAGTTCTTTATGATCCCTTTTTATTGGATGAATTCCAAAAATTCCTCCCCATGATAACTGAAAACCATCCTCTAGGTAAAATCTTGGTGGCCGGCAACTTCAATGGTTACATGAGGAAGACAGTGAATCAACCTCATTTCTTAGAGGAGCAAGATCCCACCTTTTGGGGAGGGGAAAAAACCCTCTAGGGATAGGTATTCCAGCTAATTGGGAACACACAGCAATTGACTTCTACTCTAGGTTTAATTCCTCCAAATGGTAATACTCTTGCTGATGCCAATGGAAATTTTACTTTCGGCCCATGGCTTTAGTATTATTGATTATAGGTTTGTTTCTGAGCCTTTACTTTTTGGTGCAGAATTTCAGGATTGAGATGGTAGCCATTACAGGTCATCAGCCACTTTTGGTGAATCTTGCAATGTGTTTTGGATCTGGTATATCCAGTTCCTATCAAACCCTCAAGGCCAACACTCCATCAGAGTTGGCTGTTTGCAGGGCTAAATGGGACTCTAATCTGGAGAACCTAATCAGCTTTCATCTAGTATCTCCCAGATCGACTGAACTTACAACAGCCTTCACGGATCCCACAAATGAATTTGCTATAGAGATTTGAGGCTTTTGTTGACTCTTTCTCCTTCTGGTTATCCCTGTTAAGCCACCACATAAGGGGCTTGGGAGGCCCTCCACATGATTTGATCACGATTGCAGGGCTGCGAAGAAACACTTAATCTTTGACACATTCATTTTATAGGAGGCCATCTGGTGCAGATGTCGCTCCTCTTTTTATCTGTAAAAGGGAATATAGGGCTTTATTGAAAAAAGAAACAGGAGTATTATGAGAAATCTTGGAGGCACCTAGAGGAGACAGTTCTTGATAGATGCACAGTTGGCTTTTGGAAGTTGGTTGCCCGGTCTAGGTGGTTAACAAACAATTTTGGGGATGTTAGTATTCCCGTCTGTAAATATGAAACTCATTTTTTTCCTCTGTCTTTAATTCATCTATAACATTTTCCATGACTCTGTACCATCTGGACTTGCCTCCTTTATCTACTTTCCCAAATTGGCCCGTGGTTGCAGGAGATGAGGTTGAGGCCTTGATTAGGCACCTTAAATCTAAACAAGCCCTGGGAGAGAACTATATTTCCCTGGAGCTACTTAAGGCCAACAGTTCCTGGTGGAGCCCAGTCCTGGCCACCCTTTTCACCACTATAAATAGGACCAGGAAGATACCTAAGAGTTGGGCTGGAAATACTGTAGTTCCTATTTTTAAAAAGGGTGACCCTGTGGACCTGGCTAACTAGCTCCCAATTAGCTTATAAAGTATCATTGGTAAAATTTATGCCAGCTATCTTACTAGACTGCAAAATTGGGTCAGTGACAACAACATATTTGTTGTGAACAAGCTGGCTTCAGGAAAGGAGTGTCCACTGTTGATCACATTTTTTTGTTGAACCAACTGACCTCTTATTTGTCTGAGTAGAGCTTCTTCGTTTCATTGATTTAAAGGCAGTATTCGACTCCATTAAATGTGAGCGCCTTTGGTTGAAAGTTTCCAGAACATTCATGGATCTCCAGTTACTATATCTTATGTCACTGTACAAAGTGTCCTCTGTGTCAGATCATCTTGACCACCTCTCCTCTTCCGTGTTTACTTCCCATGGAGTACACCAGGGTTGTCTGCTGGCCCCTTCCCTTTTTAATTTATAGATAAATGATCTTTCAGCTCTTATGAATGAACCTTCTTGTCATCTGGTTAGATTTGCACAACGACCCCTTCCGGTAATATTATAGTGTCATCCACACATCTTTCAGATACAAATTGTCTTGAGATGTGCCACACAGAGATTTAGCAGTTACTGCGATCAAGAGTGTCTTGAGGTAAATTCTTCTTTTAAAAAGTTCTTGTGTTGGGGGAAGAACCATTCTATTGAACAGGTCAATCGGTTTAAATATTTAAGGGTGGTGGCTTATCAACCCACCTTATGGCAGACACACCTGGATGAGATTATGGCGTCTACTCGAGTTTCATCAAAGGGTATTATATCTTTTTACCTGACAAGGGGAGGGAAAATGGTAGTGCCTGCTGTGAAGATATTCAAAGCAAAAGTGCTCCCCCAGTTTCTCTGTGGAGTGCAAATTGTGGTCTGGCTTATATCGATTCTCTTGATAAAGTACAAAATGTCTTCGTTGGATCTGTCTTGCATGTTCCTCTCTGCACCCATCCAACTCTTATGTGGGCCAAAACAGGGCTTTCCTCAGTAGCTTCGTTGACTAAGTTTCTTATCGTGAAAAGTTGGCTTCAAGCCATCTTTGCCCCTTCTAACAACTTGCGTTTCCTTGCCCTTTCTTTGAAGAGGCATAGTCTGTGGGAACAGAGTTTGGAGCTGTTGGTTCCACATTTGGGTTTCTCTAGGCGGTATCTTCTGGGTTTAAATTGTACTACCGCCTTGTCACTGGTAAAATCCCAAATACTAGATCAAGAAAAGCAAGTTCTAATGGCAGCTATAAATAACCAGAGAATGTTGCCTATCAGTTGCTCCCTTGGTACCTTCAAGGAGCATCTTATTTATATTCCCTAAAGGTGCTGAAACATAGGTGAATGTTTATCCTGGGGAGATTTTTCCCTGTTGCCATTGGGTAGATGGGCTAATATTCCATATTCCCAGAAACCTTGCAAGGGGTGCTCCCAAGAGGAAACTTGGTCTCTGCATGTCACGTTCAGTTTTCAGCGATACAAAGATGCTCGTGATCAGTTTATTGCCCTTTTGCTTACAAACATGTCACTCTCTGGTCAGGATGATGCTCTGGTGTACCTTCTCGCGGGATCCGACACCCTTTAATTTCATTCTGGGTTGCAAAACATCTGTTTGCAGCGGCCAGAATATGCACAACTACTCTTAAGCATCTCCGGTACTTTGTTGTTTTATTCACTCTGTTTTATTAATTTTATTTATTTATTTAAACTGTTGCTAAGGCCTGTGGCTATTTTTTCAACAATAAACTGAAACTGAGCCACATATTCTTTACCTGCAGGTGGTATAATGAATTGTGGATCAAATTTATCTTTCCCATTCTTAATATTTCCACTGGTCAGTGCAAGGTTTCATACTTGTATCTGTTACTGAGAGATGAGGAGCCTTCGGTTACTGCCTCTGTTGCCAGGTTTCTGGCAGCAGTTATTAAAAGCAGGTCTACTTTGAATAAATAACTTGGGGAGGGGAGGTCATTGGAAAAGCAAATGTTTGGCTATGCATTTATGATTGTATCCCATTGCTCTGGCTCAATGGTTTTGTTCTTTCTATTTATTTTGATGTGGGGTGTGTCTTATAACCTGTGGCTGGAACAAATTAAATTGAATTGACCACTGCTGCTGCTCTGCACATGCACTGCCCTTTTCCAAGATGGTGCAGGCCACATTGGCACCATTTTAGAAAGGGGCAGCTGCTCTGCACATGCTTAAAAATGGCTGCCCTTTTCCAAAATGGCACTAATGTGGCTCATGCAAGAACAGCTGTGGTGGCCATCTTATGCATGTGCAGAACATTTTTTTTAACTTTTTCAAGAATCTCATGAGAACTGGTTGAGAATCTGTTCATTCTTGGCAATCTTGTCAAGCCTGGTTCTTGATGAGATTTTTGAGATTACCAAGAACGAGTTTCAGCACTAGCTGCAGGCAGGAGAGTTGGAAGGGGAAAAAGTTGTAGGCGGCAAGTGGTCAAAAGCCAAGTTCTGCCCAGAGAAGAGTAAATCTGCATACTAAAAAAACAAGATGTGACAAGTCCTCTTGTGCGCTCATGACACTCCTCGTCATTGCTACGTAAGGAAAGTTGGTATTGCTGAAGCCTCTAAAAGTGGTTTCTAGAAATGGGTGGGGTGGGGTTGGGGCGTGTCTGTCTCTTAACTGAACAATTAGCTAACTTTTCAATAGCACTAAGAAAACATTGTGTTAATGTGAAATCTCTTAAATTACTGGGGAACAAGGTGCCTCTATGTTTTTGTACTAGTCGCTCTGACAGTAAGGGGCAAGGCTTGAGATGCAAGTGTGTAATAGCAATACCTTTCTATTGGCCCATATGAATGTGGCTGCCAACTCTTACAGAAAGCATGGTCCATGAGGATGATTAAAATGAGGATGTTGTGCTCATAGTCTTCAGCTATGATTGCAAGTACCTTGAGCACCCCAAGACTGCCGTTCTGTTCAAGGGGCCCCATATTTTTAGTGGGAAAGAGGTCGGGTTAAGTAGCTTCTATGTAGGCTTTAGATGGCAGCATTGGAGGGCTTATTGGAAAGTCGCACTTCAGCAGATGAACAATAAGCCCTGAACGTTATAAGCAGGGCCATCCTTAGGGTAGGGCATTTGGGGTAGCTGCCCCAGCAGGGAGCCCTGCTTCAGGCCCCTGCTACTGCTTCAGGCCCCTGCTACTCCTGAGGCTTGCAGCAGCATGTTGCAGCCAGGCTCCTCCAGAGCAGTATTGACGTGGGGGCTGGGGGTGAGGTTAACCACCCCACCAAGGTAAGCCCTGCTGGCCTTTAGTGACCCCTTCCTTTGCCTTAGTCCCACAAATTCTAGGGCTAGCCCTGCCAACAAGACTTGGCTTCTGTTTATAATACTTGGTCTTTACAGTATCAGACTTGGCAAAATAACTAGAGCGCTTTGGCAGCAGTATAAAACCTTTTAAGGTATTGACTTCAGAAATTCCAGTGTCTGGGCTAGTCTGGGGAAATGAGAGGGTATTTTCCTTCATCTGTATCACTCTAAACCATTTTCTCTTCCATTGCTCCTTGTCTGCTGTTTGAGTTAACAAGCATTTGGGATGTGGCTGATTGAGGCTGTGGTCTACAAACTGCTTATTGGGAGTATTTCCATTAAAAAGGCTAAAACTGGCTTGTGTTTCATGGCCAAAATGCTTAAATCTCTTAGCGAGAAGAAAGTTAAACCCTTGGCTACTATAGAAAGAAAACATTAGGTGACAATTACCCATCAACCTATGATGATCAGTGTGTGGAACCTGTGTGAATTTCTACATCAGAGGTTGTTGCATGCTGAGCACCGTATGATATAAACTTCCTTTTGGAATCTTTAAACTGGCTCACTTTGTCTTTAAGTGAAACTACTATGGCTTAAATCTGTTTGAACTTCAAATGTTAATTATGCTTTAAATGTTAATTATGTCTTGGTTATAAGGGCCATCTTCTGTAGCTGGCATGTGCATGACCCTCCTGCTTTTTTTTACTAAAGTAACTGCAAAACGTGGACTAAGTCCATTCCAAAGGTCTCAGACTTACCAATAAAGTACTTTGCTATAGAAATGTTATTTCTGGCCTGATAGCCAAGTCACAGAACTCAAGTTTAAGTGCTAAGAGCAGAGAAGGGGCAAAACTGAAGTGTCTCAAAAGGTCAGCATGGTAGCCAGCAAATTGTCTCCTTGGGGGCCTCCCTCTTTAGTCTTAAAATAGGATTTCTCATTTTATCATTGAATGAAGTTTTTCAAATACTGTCACTTCTGAAAGAAGCAGGCTTCCAATAAGGTATGAATTGTCTTAGTAGAATGCCTTGCTATAAAATGAAATACCTGTGTGAGATGATCAAATGGCTTTGAGAGATGATGCTAATATATTTGAGAGTAATGCACAGCTATAACTTCAGTCAGGACCACTAGAAAGCTGTCCTATCTAGAGTGTAAAGTATTCAGCACTAGTTAATCGTTACTGAGACGCATAGCTGTGCTGCGCTTCAACAAATACAGTAGTGCAGGAAATAATGGTTGAGATGTCCTTTAGCCACTAGCTTTTGGAGACTCAGGTTTGAATAATAATGCTCTGAAATGACCAAAAGGACAGCATTTTGAATCTGTAACTTAAACTTTTTCTTTTAAGGGTTGCTAAATGTTTGATATTGGTTGGATTCTGCTTCAGTGAAAAATGCCAGCTATTGCTGGCATTAGTAGAGTAGAGCAGAGAGGTGAATACAAGGAAGTACTAACCTAACCATAAAGGGTACATGTAGACACTCTTTTGGTTTTGTGGTGGTTTCTATTTTTGTTTTATGTCTTTATTACTAGCTTCCCCCAAATACGTCTAGCTTCTTGATTTAAAACCTTGCTTATACTATCTATATTGAGATGATGTACTTTAACTAAAAGGTTGTACATGAGTTGGCCAGCTTACTATGGAGACTGAAACAGAGGCTTCATCAAATATACTCGTCACCTCTATAAAATATGCGGTGAAGAGGCAGGCAGTAACCACAGCAAAAGTTATTCTCCCTCTTAAGGGGTTGGAAAGCAATAGATTGATTGGGTCAAATCTCTTCACACTGGCAGGTTCTGGATAATTCAAATGCTTGAGCTACTGCTGAGAGATTTTAAAATGGGGTGCGCTTTTGAAGTAAAGATTATTTTTTGAAGACATAAAAGTATTTCATGAAAAGGTTGTCAAACGTTCACTTGAAATCTGCTCAATGAAAATCCTAATTCTTTTGTAAATCTTAAACCTGAAAATAAGAGACTAGTTCAGTTCTCTTGCTTCCTATAACTGAATGAGACTAGTATTTTGTCTTCCTAGTGTAAGAGTGAGCAAGAGAATGCACACACAGGAAATCCAGCTTTTAACCAGCAGCTTATTAGCTATAGTAATTTTCTTGGTTAGTTTGACTCCCAGACAAGTCCAGCCCAGGTAGTATCTGCCACCATAACTTCTTTCAAGAACATTTTAGTAAGTGTTTAGTTACAAAAACCTAGCAAACCTTTTTTTAAAAAGTGAGCATTAAAAGTTACTCTATCAAATATCTTCCCTTTTTAGTAGCTTTACAAAAGGACTTGCAGAACAGACCTCTGAAGTTCATACTCGTCAGGAAAAGCCATGCAAGTAGGACCCCTTTCTCAACAGTATGCCTTTTTAGAAGTCTTAGCTACATTTTGCTAGACATTTTAGAAATGCTAAGTGCACAGCAAGAACAGTCATTGCAGTCCACATTCATGTCCGACTTGTCCAAGTTACTAATTTACATTTAAATTTTAACTGTTCGTAAAATGTGATCAAAGGTATTGTAGTTTGGGGTCATTAGAGTGAACCCAACTACCTTAAGAAAAATGCATGGCAGAATGGTGGACTGTGCCAAGCAGGGGCTGAGTGGGATGAGCGGCATGCCCTGCCATTTTTGTAGGGCAAAGTGTTGGTGCTGGCTGCAAATGATCAGGAGTCCTGGTTTCTTGGCTCCAGAGCTGTCATCCAGCCTGCCCTGCTTGGGGTAGCGCCCACAACTGTGCTGCCTGCCTAGTGTCCATTTCCTTGTGGGGCTAGGCAGACACTGGTGGGGGAGCAGCCACTGCGGTGAGGTGAGTTAGCCTGGGGAGCCATGTAGCCCGTCGGGTCGCATTCAGGTACCAGCTGGTGCCCGGACACAACCAGGCTGAGTTGGGGTCCCCAATTTGCCAGGTCCCCATTTGTACCTACATTCGTTGGTTGAGAACAGATCTTCCCTCCTTTGTCCATCCTAGATTGTAAGCCCTTGGGACCTGTATCTAATTAATTACCATTCAGTGTTTAGGGCTGAAGCAAGAGCAGATGCTCTCGTTCTGTCAGGAAATACCAGTCTTTTGGGAGCACTTTTGGCCCTTGGTCGAGATTTTCCACTTCTACTCTTCCAGTACTGTTGGCATTGGCACCTGCAATTTTCTGTCATTTTTTGTTAACTTCTGGTAGTAACAATACTGTAAATTATATATTAAAAAAATAAAATACCGATAATACAGAAATGACCAAGTGGCAGGAAATGGTGGGAAAGATTTTCGTTTCAGCTCTACCGGTGAAGGGTACATCGTTGGTGCTATGAATAGTGTAAAGGCTACTGTACAAGTTACTTTACATACAAAAACTGCATAGTTTTGATCTACTGCACGTGCAAAAAAGTGCACCAGCTTTAGGTTTTCCTAAAAGTCTAGTCCTAAATGTATCTTATTGCTTGAGTCTACTTAAAATATGATGCCTGAGGCATGCTAAAGATAGACAATCTTTTCTCAAAGGGCTAGAAAACACTTGCAACAGCACAGAACTTTGCCTTCCTGCATAGCGATCTGGTTCAGGGGGTGTAGTGGGGCAAAAATGGCTTAATATCAGGATAAAGTCTGGTGACTGAATTTTTTTATTTATTTTTTTGACTCCCAGAGCTTGATCTAAAATTTTATGCCCTAAATTCTGCATAGGCTATTACTTTGAAAGAATAGTTAGCACAAGCATATCGTGTAGCTTTAATTTAAAAAAAAACAAAAAACTACTAATCCTATAAACAATGTGTCTTGGGTTAAAGTCATTCCTAGAACAATGATCTACAAGTTGGATCCTGGAATTAATATAGAAAATCTGTAGCCATTGTAATATTGCTTAGATTCTGTTCACATGAAATGGATAACTTGAATCATCCTGGTGTGAATGATCTGTGGGTATTCCAAGGTTTGAGCCACTTTGTCTCTTAAGGAAACCTGCCTTTTGTGTATAGGTTAGGGTAATATTTGTACATTTCTGTTGTACATAAGCTTCTGAACTTGTAGCAATAATGGAAAGCCTGACTGATGTTAGAGTAGCTCCCCCCGCCCCCCCATGACCAGTGGGAAGCGTGATAGCTATAATTTCAGCTAACTTTTCTGTATCAATGCATTTTTTTAGTAGAAAAGTAAATGCTCCCTTCTGTAGGGATGGGAATATCGGAATCTGTTGAATTCAATTTGCTCAGTTTTGGGGGAAATTGTATTAAACCGATGAATCTAATCCTGCCAAGGGATACGATCCAAAAAGATTGGTTCCCCCAACAGGGTCTCTCAGAGCTCGTTGGAGTAGCACGGACACCTCTCCAAGGAGCTTTGAGGCCCTCCTAGCCCTCGACTAGGTGCTAGGAAGCAGAGGTGGCTGGGTGGGGAGGGAGAGAGAGATTTAACTTGCCCTTTCTCCTTCCAGCAGTGCCCCGCGTGGCCTTCTGAGGACCTCGCCGGGCAGATATAATAATTAAAAAAAACTTTGCATGTGCAAAATGGCCACTATGGTCATTCTGTGCATGCGTGGCCATTTTCCAAAATGGTGCCGGCAGTGTTGGTGCCATTTTTGGAAAGTGACAGCCCATCTGCGCATTCTTAACCGGCAGCCAGGCATGCGCAGACCAGCTGCCACTTTCCAAAATGGTGCTGATGCTGCTAGCGCTATCTTGGAAAATGGCCATGCATGCACAGAATGACCATGGTGGCCATTTTTCACATGCACAGCCCCCCCCCCCCCAAATTTCTGCCTGGTGCAGCCCTGAGAAGGCCATTCTAGGCAACTGCAGGGTGCTACTGGAAGGAGGAAAGAAGTTAAACCTTCCCCCCCCCCCCCATGACCTCTTCCTCCTAGCACCCCTGCCTGGTGCTGCACACCTCCCTCGGACCCTTGTCTGGCCACCCACCCCAGCACTGCCGCAGCAAGGCACGGACTGGGGTCCAGAGGAGGTGGGTGCTGGATAGGGGTCCTGGGAGGCAACTACCCCCCTGTGCAGCCCCTTTACCCCAGATCTGCCTACCCATGACCCCTGCCCAGCACCTGGGCCTGGCTGGAGTCAAGGGGAAGCAGAACTGGGGGTAGAATTTGGATTTAGGCCATATTGGTAAGAATCCAGACAGATTCCAGTCAATACGATCTAAAATAGTATTGGGAGACTGGAAGTTAGGTCAAGTGCTTTTTTGAACTGATCCTGACTTTCAATACAATTTCCCATCTCTAATTTTCTGTTCTGCTTTGTACATGTAACTAGGTGGTGGTGGTGGTTTTTCTAGCTATTGTACTGTAACCATCCTGCAAAGCCTGTTTAAGGCATTTTAAAAAAAAAAAGTCTAGCTGCCCAATAATATAGTAATCCTGTTTATATCTCTCTCTAACCTGAAGTCTCTCGCTGTGGCTATAGCTTTCCTAGTATTCACACACAAGGAAAATGGGTCTCTTAGGAGAAGCATTGTTGTTAATGTAACACTTGCAAAGCACAGGAGTTGCTCACATCAGCTTTGAAAGGCCCTATAGAAAACCATCCAAAACACTAACAATTGCCTTTTTAGCTGAAATCACATCTAGAATATTCAGAGATATTGTCTGTTTTCGATGGACTGTTTCGACATCTAAAATGTATCTTGGCAGCAGTACTTGGCTACGTGCACCGGACCCGGACCAGGAGGTAGTGGGAAGCTCTGGTTCAAGCCTCCGCTTACTCAGACTCACTAGATTACTGTAGGCCAGTCACAACGTTTTCTCAGCCTAACCTACCTCACAGGGTAGTTGTGAGGATTAAAAGTTGTGTTAAATTGTTCTATGTAAAGCGCTCCGAGTGCCATTTCAGGGGGTGCTATTATTATTTTTTTTAATTTAAAAATAAAATAAAATTAATGATTACATCGGTCTCTAGACAGGATTGGGTGTCACTAGCTTAAAGTAGTTCAGATGGTACCTTACTGGACCAATTTCTGGGGGTGTGTGTGTGTGTGTGTGTGCAAGCTTGCAGGGTCCTACCTCAGACACACATTTGCAACAAACTACAAACTGAGCATTGTGGGCTAGGCTGTATATGATAGGAATCACTTGGGAGGGGAACTGTTTAGTGAGAAGCTGTTAGGAAAGGTCATAGCAGTTCAAATCCTAGACCTACAATGAAGGGGGAAATGGCAGAGAGGTGTAAACAGCAGAAGGAAGTGTCCTGGCTGACGCAGGAACCACACGAGTAATCTGTTAAGTCTCTGGAAGCCACAATGCACATGGCCCAGCTGCAAAGACTGGCCCACTGGTGTGGCAGCACTGCCCAGGAGGAGGGGCTTCTAACAAGAATCTACTGCGGAGAGATTGGGTTGCCTCGTACTCCTTGGCCGGGGGTGGGGGGGGGAGGGAGGGAGGGAAGAGAGGAGGCCAGTGTGCCTGCCAGATAGAAGGCAGCTACGAAGAGCCGTAGGTCATAAGCTGAAGAGTCGCTTGCTGCTTGTGAGCAGTATCGCTGCTCTAAGAATACAGACTGGTTCCTGCTCTCAAATGTCACTCGCAGTTGGTAGCGAGTACCTTGCAGTATCCCTAGAAGATCCAAATCATGGGGCTATCTTTTTAAAATACAGTTGTGTACTAAGATTGCTGTAGGATGCAAAGCTTATCTGCTTTAGATTTCCCCTTGGAGGGCGGAGTGCTTAGTAGGGTAGAACATTGTGTTGCGTTAGTGATTTAAACTAAAGACCTGGATATCCTGCCCTGCTGCTTGTTCCCAAAAGCAAACTTGGTGAATTGACCCAGTTTTTCCTTTGCCTAACAAGGGAAGCTTTATTTTTAAAAAACTGAATTGGGCCAGGTTACTGGAGAAATGTTTCAAGATAAATGCTAACTTCTGTACTTTCAGTACAGTGAGCCATGCATAAAGCTGTTCAGAGTTGTACAATACTCTTTCCCCTGGGAATTAAGAGATGTGATTGCATAGTGGTCTTTAGATGGAACAAAGTATGAATACTTCAGTGTGTAAGCAAGAGTCGAAGCTGAAGCCACCCAATAGCCGCTATCAATTGCTGGAGTTAAAAGCTGGTTTAAACATGCAAATAGGGCTCTTGCTTTCTCTTAAGCCAGTGTCATCCCCCCCCAGAAAAAGACTTGAAAATATTTTTCATGTGTGGGGAAAACACTCCCCCCCCCACCCACTATGAATTGACTCATGATCTTGTCCCCAGATGCCACAATCCCCCTTGAGGTCCCAATCCCAACCCACCATTTGGGAATCTGTTTTAGACTTTGTAATGAACGAATACCCACCGATTGGTTGTTACTTTAAAGGAGAAAGCAACAAGTTAAAAGCTTTGGCTGTTTGAAAAGCTTCAGTTAGCTTCTGCTGCTAATGTAGCTGCCAAGTCTAGATCATGACTTTCTAAAGCTCTTCATGCTTTTTCTTAGTAGAAAGGGTCTGTGTAACCCACCTAACTGTAAATCTTGAAAACACTTAACTGCGGTATGTTTGATATTGGTGTGTGTGCTGCCTTTACTTCTGCTGTATCTGTGTTATGAAACTAACTTGTGAACTGTTACAATAAAATACTCTTCAGTAGATTTCATGGAATGAACAATAGAAGGTTGGATTTTGTGTGTATTAATGTACCATAGTCCAGGTGATTCTTAAAATATTAAAGTTGGACTTTTATTCACTTAAAACTAATGTTGCTCCTTGTTCACCTTTTTATAAAAACCATATCTGCCAGATAAGCTAATGTTGCTGTTACCTCTCCAAGAATTTCATGTTTCTGCAAATAAAAAAATATTTGAGGGTCAAATGTCAAAGCAAGAAGTACAACTGCTTAATCTATTCTAACCTGTGACTGCCTTTTGAAGCTATACAGACTTGTTTTTACCAGAAACTAACTGATGTTTGTTTCATTTCAGAGATCATTCACATTAATAATAGAAGCTTGGGACTGGGATAATGAGACAAAAACTGGTGAGTATTCATGAACTTGCATCTTTTGATGACTGAAATAAAGTACAAAATCTGAAGCTTTGCAAAAAGCACATGAATTGGAGAAGGGAAAGATTTCAGATTGGGATACTATAGATTTTGTTTTTAAAAAAAAACTAAGGTAGCTTCCCCCTCTCCAGTCCACATTAATATCTCCTAATAGAAACAAAGAAAACCTACACAGACTAGTGTGCAGAGGCAAACATTCATAATGAAATGCTCGGTTTATAGTGGGACATCTCTACAAATCTTATACACAGAGGCTTAGCTGGAATTGGATGTTACTGAATTATACAGGAAGTTGGGTTGTTGTAAGCAACTTCCGAAGGCTTGTACTTCTCACTTGAAATTACAAGTGCTTCCACACTATATATTCGATGCATTAGCAGCTCTTCACTATTGGGAGCTTTGATATTGATATATGTAGTTCGGGTGCTTAAAGTTGAAACCAATCCCCATTTCTCCTCCTTGTAGTTCTCAAAAGAGACTACGCTCAGAATATGGTTGATCAGTCCCATAGGAAGTGGGAGCTTTAATTCTTCAGACAAGTGGAGACCCTTGGGAAGTTATTTAAGTATGGTGACCAAAAAACTGTATATGTTCAAGGAATTCGCACCTGCGTTCTGGCTGCAGTAACCACAAGAGTATCTGAAGTTCACTGGTAGAGCAGTGTGGGTGTTCTTTGTTTGTTTAAATGAGACAATGGCCCACATTAGCCTTCACCAGGTGTGTTCCAGCCTGCCCATTGCTAGGTGGCTGCCCTGTTATGACCACCCACCCACGGCGTAGCCCAAGAACATCGTGGGCGTACTGTGCGGGAGAATCCAGGCGATTGGGTGCCCACTTGGCTGCGTCTCGTTAAGGCTTGCCTGCAGCTTCGCCTGCATCTAGGTCAGCCAGCACTAAGTCCATGCCTGCTACACTCTCCCAGCTGGCAGGCGACTGCGAGAGGGAAAAGCAAGGCAGGGGGTGCAGGAAGGAACTTTCCCAGAGGATCTGCACCTGCAGTCCTCCTTTCCTTGGGAAAAGAACCAAGGGAAGCTACTCCCTGTGTCTGTACCCCCCTCTCCACTAGGTGGTTGTGGTACAACCCCCACCCCAAAAGCCATTAAAACAAAAAATAAAATGGAACAAGCCAGACCTCGAACTGCCAATTGGCAGTTGCCTGCAGGGACTGGAGTCCTTTATAAGACAGAGGGGCTTACCGTGAATATCTGGATGGAGCATTCTACAGGGTGCCTACATATATGGCGAGTTCAAGCGATAATTTGTTTGCAAAAATGAACTACTTCAAATTAAAGTTCAGAAATGTAGGAAAAACTATTTGGGAATGATCCAATTCCTAACTCCTAATGCAGTAAGAGAATCAAGTTTAAAAACATTAAAGCAAATTGTTCATATTTTGCTGAGAATATGCTATGGAGGTATTAAAAAGCAAGTATGAAGAATGAATGTTATAGAAAGACCTGAAATAATATTTAGCAGGAGTGACGAAAGATGGCACATTCCTTCCTGCAGGCTGCACAAGAGGCAATTCCTAAGATTTAAAACTGCCAAGCAAATGTGCATTTAGCTTTCTTGCAGCTACCTCTGGCAAGAAAATCCACAACCACTCTCCATTATAAACACTGGACTGCTGGAGCCCTGACTTTGAGGAAACTGCTTGAGCTACATTTCTGAAAATTTATCCATGGCTAACGTGTGAGGACCATCGTACGTGCAACGTTTGAAAAAGATCCATCCAGAAAATAAAAAGTCATGGCAGTTTAAAAGTTAGCTGGTTGTGGTCAAAATGCACAGCGTTCTCACTATTTTGAATCATCAGTATCCTCCTCCTCCTCCCCCTGGACGAGTTGAGCCCCCAGACTTCACAGACTTGGAGCATGTGATCAATAACTGCTTCTGTGACGCAGCTAAAATAGCGTTATTAAAAATCAGTTCTGCAGGCATGTGCATGTGCAATAGAGGTGCCTATGCTTCTGCTGGCAGGGGGACAGGCCTGGCGGTGAACTTAAGCAGCGTGAATGAGGAGGGACTCGCCGCCACCACCTCCCTCCTGCTCCTCTGCTGCTGCTGAACAACAATCAGTAAGTCTCACCCTCTGCCTGTTCCTCCATGCCCACTAGCCTCCCAACCCTGCTGCTGGGAAGGAGAGCCCCCAAAAGGCTAGTCCTGTCCCCACTCAGCTCCCCCAAGCCTGTCATGGGGCCTGCGGGAAAAGGGGAGCCCCAGTGTAAATCCCTCCTCTGCCCTGAGCCACAGAGAATTAGTGGCACCTGGAGTGTGGAGTCCTAATGCAGCCCGCTGTTCCCCCGTGCCTGCCCACTAAGTGCCCAACCAACCCCCTGACTACAGGAAAGGTTAGTCCTGTCCCCACTCTGTTCCACAGCCTGTCGCTCGCAAGAAGTGTCTGTCTTAGGATTTGGAGAGGCTGCTCCTGCTGAAAGTCCCGAGAGGCTTCTTGCGAGGGACTGGGGAGCTGAGTGGGGACAGGAGAAACCTCTCGGGACTTTCAGCAGGAGCAGCCTCTCCAAATCCTAAGACAGACACTTCTTGCGAGCGACAGGCTGTGGGGACAGGACTAGCCTTTCCTGTAGTCAGGGGGTTGGGCACTTAGTGGGCAGGTGCGGGGGCTGCATTAGGACTCCACACCCCAGGTGCCACTAATTCTCTGTGGCTCAGGGCAGAGGAGGGATTTACACCGGGGCTCCCCTTTTTCCTCAGGCCCCTGGGCAGCTTATGGAGCGAGGGAATGGGGGAGAGGAACTATGCCGTTCCGCCGGCCCTCTTCCCCCCTCACTGGCCTGGCGCTGCAAGCTCTGCTGCCCCTGCTAGTGACACTGGGGCTACCAACATGTTTCCTGTCTGAGCATGCTAGGACTACATTTCCCAGCATATCCAGACAGGAATAGCATGATAGTGGTGGCCCCTGTGTATCCTCCTGCAGCATCACGGGCCGCCTTTGTGGGGGGAAAAACTACAGCCCCTTCTGAACCTCCTATGAGGTTGCAAGCGGCGGCAGCAGCGTTGTTGGAGAGAAGAGTGTGCGTATGAGAAGAGTCTGCATGCGTGTGTGTGGGGAGGGGAGGAGAAGTGGATGCGTGTGTTGTGGGGGGGGGGGGG